>JAVTVY010007345.1:0-49462 GCA_036873755.1 Hanleya hanleyi | reverse complement strand
GGTGAGTGAGATAAAACACACAGTACTGTCCGCACACACTACTCAAGGGGCCTTGTAATCTTTGCGTATTCCAACGCCACTCTGTGGTGGAGACGTCCATGAATTTCACTAAATCGGCATGGAGGGGTGCAAGTCCGTAGGAATCAAAGTATTCGCCTTGGCCTTGGGTGTCCACGTACACCGCTATCCAATGTTCACCGGGTCGACTCTTCGGGTCTGTATTTAGGATGTAGGCTGCAGGGGTGGTGGAGTGGATGGGAAACACATTGCGTGGAAATACACCTCGAAAGGGGATCTTGGGATCTCGCTGGAGTATGCGCATCAGCTGTTCTGTATCCATGGTTTAGTTGGCGAAGTCACACAGCACGTTTCTTTGCGCATCCACGCTGATGACGTTGTCAAACTCGGCGTAGCAAATCACGTTGATGGTGCTGGGTAGAGCCACGGAGAAACGCAGTTCCAACCGTAGGTTTCCTTTCTTCAGTAAAGCCAGTTGATGATCGTGTTCCAAGGTAGGGGTGAGGTCAAAGGCGAACAATGTGTACCCACGGGAAAAGTCTTTTCGACTGATGGTATTGCCTTCGTCCTGGTTGTTTTGTCCTGTGGCTATAAACAGGTTCAGGTAGGACCGCACATAGTTTCCGTTAGTAAAGTCTGGTTGTAAGGGTCGGGCTGGAATTTGATGGCCGGCCACGTGCAGTGCCACAAAGTTGATGTTGAAATGATGAAATTTGAACGGATTCTCAGCCAAAGCTCCATTGAATGCGGTGTTGGTCACACACCCCACGGTAAGACGTTTAGGCAGATCTCCTAGAAATAAATTCTCTCTGTTGGCCATCATCGTCCCTGCGGGTACCGAGAACACCTTGGTCTGCACGCGTCGGATGGGATACAGGGCTGGTTTTTTCGCTAAGGCTTGCATGTGACTCAGCAACACCCCCTGTTGCAAATCTACCGTACGGACAAACAGGACTGCATCTTCAATGACGATCTTGGACTCGAGAGCGTCCGCCCCACCGGCCATTAAGGCAAACAAAGGTGAGGCACGGATCAACTTGATCTTGATGGTTACACCGTTCATCATGTAGCGATCTTGCATGAACAGATCGGCGTGCAGTCGTCCCATCATATCGATGGACTTGCTTTCGCTTGCTAATTTTTTGCGTCTGGCGTACCCAGTATTGCCAGGGAGTAGATAGTTGAAGTAGCCGGGTGTATCCCTGTGGTACAGTTCAGCTTGTAAGTGTGATAGTTTGGCATCACTGCCGTACGACAACAGCGTCTCCAGGTAGGCTCGATACGGATAGGTATTGGTGGACGTACTGATGAGTCTATCGTTCAGACTGATATCCACCTGTTGGAACAGGGAGTGCAGCCAAAGATTCACCGGGCTTACATTTGTTTCGACCGCTAGGTTCGTCCCATCCCTGTTCGTTATTTTAGCTTTGACGTACAAGTACGAGTTGGCTAAATCCAGGTAGGCCGTATCATTGTTTTGAATACAAAATTCTACGGGCCCCACGCCCGTCAGGCTAGCCAGGGGTCGATGTTCTATCCAACGTCCTTCGGCTACACTGGTTTGAGTGGGTGGAATAGTCCACAAATCCAATTCACTGTTGGTAGACGGACATGACTCGGAGTGAATGAAGGCCATTATGCGAAGATGTCTCTCCTACTACTACTATTACGTCTCTTCTTCTTCTTCTTCTTCTGGGGTGTAGTCCTTCTCTGGGGTGTGCGTCGTCGGTGGGTGGGCCGTCGACTGACTCTTCGCGGTGTCAGTCTTTGTCTTTTAAGGGCTTTGGCCAGCAACACACCCCCGGCTTCTTTAGCCCGGCGTTTGAAGGCTTGTCGGGGTGCTGTGCCTTCCATCACATCCTCGGCCATGCGCAATCCACTTTGTACCGCTTGTTTCCCTACCGTTTTCACACCCCGTGTCACCATGGGCAGGAATGTTTTGACGATACTCCCCAGTATGTTTCCCAAGCCATGTCCACGTTGCATGCGTGCCCCACTAAACATGGCCATGCCGCCTCCCGTTTGTTTTTTGTAGTAGTCGGCATAGCTGGGCGTATGGCACTCGTAAGGGACGTACATTATTATACGAAGTGAGGAGAACGGGTTTGTCGGAAAGCAAGTGTCAGCACCACTTTTCCTCGCTCGAATGGGATCGGCCGTCCCGTGTCATCTCTTAGATCCACCGTGATCGTGTCGATATCGGTATGGCGTACGGGCAGGAACATGATAGGGTTGAAACTGTGGGTGGCTTGTTCGCCATACGTCTTGCTAATGGGCACCACTCGTAACAGAGGTGTGTTCATATCACCCACAATATGGCTGTCCACGGCATCCGAGTAGACGTACAGTGCGTACAGGCCTTCTTTCATATCCATCAAATGGGAACCGTACTCATTGGTCGGACCCCTCATGATCACGTGGTGAGTCAGCCGTAACATTTCCTCTAGTCTAGAACTCAGTTTCGCGCTCACGAGCGGGGACAGCCGGATAAAGCTCTTGTCGTTGTGTGCGTTGACCTCGAAGCACAGGTTATTCTTCAAGCGCATGGATAACAGGGGTGATGCATCTTTCGTGAACTTCAGTAGAGCCTCGTACGTCATCAAGGCATTCAGAGCCGCTACGAACTTCTGCGGTGTATCGTATTGGCCTGCAGGGAGCGTCAGTCTGTAGATTTTTTCTTCGTAGACCACTTCGTACCATATTTCTCCGTGTTGTACGTTGTACCATGAGTAAGGGTATTGAATCTCCACCAGTCCACATTCCCAGCGTCCCGATAAATGTAACGGTTGAGGTAATTGCGTGACATACTTGGTCAAGGTGTTATCAGGAAACACGTCGAGTGAGCTATTACTGGGCAACGTCAGGTAAAACATGATGACAACTGATGGGGTTGTGGCTTCTGCACCGGTTTTTTATAGTATTATTAGTAGGGTTCCCAGTGACTGGCCTTGGGGGTGGGGGTCCCCACTCGGCGTTGTGGCAGTGATTTGAAACGTCCAAAGCGTCGTGCTGGTGTTTTGGGTGGTGACATCAGCTCCCAAGAGGGTGTTGGTCGTGATGGTGGTGATGGTGCTGAGGGTGGGGTGTTCGATTGCTCCATAAAGGCCCAACGGTTAGGATTGCCTACCAATTCTTGTGGGATGTGCGTGTCTTTTAGGCCTTCAGCAAACACTTCCCAGCCCGGGGGGTTGGAATGTTTGCGTGCCCGTACCATATCGTTGATCAAATCGGTGATATGAGACCCCGGTACCACTTTGTTTCGAATCAGTAGCTTTCCTTCCGCATTCCAACCCATATCGGCATGTTGTTTCACCCGGTCCAACAATAAACGGGCCCGCGTCTTGTAGGCTTTAGGCACACTGCTCAACACTTCTTCTTCCAGCTGAGGTGATGGAGCAGCCCCTGTTGTAGTTGTGGGTAGTGGTGTGGGTAGTGGTGGTGGTGGCGTAGTACTAGTACTACTTGCTACGCCTCTATATTGATCCATAAACGTCTGGTACCGGTTCAGTGTATGATGGTAGCGTTGAATTTTCTCGTGATCGGAGAGTCCACGTTGTTGCAGTATAGTATTCATTTCTTCATCCAGAGATTGGAGTTGTTGCACAGTGGCCGGCACGGGATAGGGCGATTGTAAACTCTGTAACAATCGCGGTTCGACCAGCATCATTTTTTTCGTATGTTCCATGTTAGCGTCCTCCTCCTCCCCCTCCCAAGATGGAGCCGAGTAATGGCCCCAGTACACCAACGGCTAAGGGAGCGAGGAGTGCACCGAGAAATCCACCGCGCTGTAACACCTGTTTCTTTTTCTTCAAACTCTCCGTCTTCTTGACTAACGTTCTGAGACCTGCCTTGTGCCGTTGCAAGTGCCCCTTCTGTACAGCACTGAGGGGGACATTGCCTTTTAACACATTATGGGCCACTTCACACAAACCCCGTACCAATTCGGGCTCCGCGCCGCGCACCAGGGCCCGGCCCACCTCCGGTGGCGCGCTGCGGAGTACGCGGAGCGCGGGCGCGTGTCTGCGTATCCGTGCCGACATGATGAGTGATGGCTAGAGTGGCTTGTCTTCTTCTTTTATTTTTTTTTATTTGGGCGTGTACACCGTCTGGATCTCGTCGGGAAAAATGTGAGTACGCAATCGAAGGGTGGAGGGCGTGTCTTGTTTCAAGTCGATGAGTAGATAGCCGTGAGCGGGTTGGGTGGCATCTTCAAAGGCTTCTCGTACAAAGGCCGTGTTTTTAGGGTACATCTGTTGGGCCAGATGGATAATTTGCGAGGCGTCTCTGGGGTTTTTGAATAACACCACATACTGAGCATTCAAACTAATGTTCCGGTGCTCTTTGTTCTTACTGAAGAGATTCTGCACGATGTAGATAATGCTCAACCGACGATGATGGCTGCCTTTGGTAAAGAGACGGGTGATTCGACTGTCCGTTTCGGTCATGAGATCGTCCACCACTACCAACGTGTCTTGGGGTGTATCCTCAGGGGGTAAGCCTTCCACTAAGGTGAGTCCCGGGACACGGGCCAGTGCCTCGTACGCGGGTTGCCAAGCGCCATAACACCACAGGATTCCAGCTACAGGCGGTGAAATCAGGGCTGCCCTGTGTTCGATGAGGCGTTGAACGAAGTGTGTTTTTCCCGATGCTGTCGGTCCAGCGATGAGACACGTGAAAGGATGCTGCCATCGAGGATCCATCAATTTTTTTTTTTCTTATTTGGTGATTTGCGCTTGCCGATTAGAAGCCCACCAGCGTTCCCGTGGATCCCACCGGGGATCGTAGTCCAATGGGTACCGTTGTGGGTACCGTTGCCGTGGTAAACGTGATTCACCGGAGCCCAGGTGAATCGTGTTGGTAGGTGAGGGTGTAGTGGAACGTTCGAATCGGCGACTAGATACGGCACCGGTAGGTTGATGGCGGTGGTGAGGTCGAGTAGTAGTACGCTTAGACGGTGGTGTGGTAGGGCTGAGTGTGGTGATGATAGGTTCCGTCGTCTCAGGGGTTGATACGGCAGGCTGACGGTCAGGTGGAGGTGTACGCTTAAAAACGGTGTGGTAGGAGGGGCAGGCTGGTGGTGAGGTCGAGGAGTACGCTTAAAAAACGGCGATGTAGGAGGGCGAGTCGTCGTGGTCGTGGTGAGGTTGGTACTCGTACTGTTGGGGTGTTGCACTTGACGTTCAGGCACCGGTGGAGCAGCACTTGGACGACTGAGTGTTGAAAAACAGGATATCAGGTAGGACAAATCGTAGAACACACCTCCAAATAAGGTACCCAGAAGCACTACTGCACACAACAGCGTACCGACTTGGCCTTTTCGAGTGTGTAACAGTAAGGGTAGACGACGTTCACTCTCCATGGTAGCCCATCTACACTGATGGAGGCTGGTGATGTGCGGTAGAATTTATAGACGTTTCATGTCACGGCCGGATACCCAGGAATTAAACGAATTGGGCCACCCTTGCCATTTGACGAGATGATAGGGGATTCCCCGTCGACGTTCCGTTTTCAAAATCTTTTCCACCGTGTAGTAATCTTTCGGTGTTTTCACCACCGGTTGTAATTCGGCTTCATAAAACGTGCCTTGCAGTGTTTCGCCATGTAAATCTTCCAGTTGATAGACGTGTGGCTGTCGAGGTTTATGGCGAACAATGACAAAGTGCTCGTCACTCCAGTTCGGCAAATAACTTTTCTCAAATTGTCCTTTCACTTTACTCACGCGTACCACATCTCCACGTTTGTAACGGGGTGACGTGCGTGATGATGATGATGATGATGATGATGGCTGCTGGTACAGCGTACGGCGCACTTGATGTTCGTTGCCTTTTGTCACATCGAGGGGGGCTCGCTCGATACTGCGATGATAGGCTCGATTGTACCCTTTCACCAGTTGAGGTAGTACATCGAGGTAGCGTCGAGTGTTTTTGGCGGTAAAATACTTATACATCCGCCCTTTGAAGGTGCGATTGAATCGTTCCACCACAGAGGCTTTGGTCTCGTTATACGTATGGAAGAAAAATACTTTCTGTTTCTTCAGAAAGGCTTGAAAGGGACGGTTGAGAAATTCTGTGCCTTCATCCGTTTGCAAATACAGGGGTTTGCGTCCCGTCTTGAAAATCTGCTGGAATGCCCGTATCAAATTCTCTCCTGTTTTGGTACGAACGGGCAGGACCCAGGCGTACTTGGATAAAATACAGGTCAACATACAGGTCAACATGTACCGATAGCCATCATTGTGGGAAGCAAATCGACTCATATCCACCAAATCCGCTTGCCATTGTGCGTCTACACCTCCGACGATCACTCGGTTACGGCGAAAATGTCGTCGAGCTGCTCGATGTAAACTATACGTGTCTTGGGTTTTTAACCAGTCTCGTACTTCAGTTCGATTAATGCCTTGCGAACGGGCCGCTCGAGCCAGTGCGCCCACAGCACTATAGGCGGCTGGGCTGGTAGGATTGTAATATAAATCGGTTAACACCTTGTTCACTGTAGACGCCTTTTTTCTCTGGGGTGGGGGCCGCTTCATAACCGTGTTCTTCTTTTTACCCTTCATCGTCCTGGTAGGTGGCCACGTGCTGTGTGGTCGCTTCATCAGGTGACACTGACACGCTAGCCTCTGTGCGTTCTCTAGATATAGTACTTTCGTTCCGGTCTGTAGTGTAAATTAACCCAGGAAGGGTGGTGGCGCGCGGACGTCGGCGTAAACATTTGGGTACTCTCCACGCAATCATTGAACATGGGAATTGGCTAGTGTGAGAATGGGCTTCTGGCGAAAGTGAGAGACTGTTCCATCATTATCATGCTCATCATGCTCTTTTTTTCACGCGGCCCTTTTCAGGGACAAACCTCCAATGTTATTTCAATACATGCAATGATTTAACATAGGAACAGATACTCGCCTGTATATTCTATAGTATTATTACCAATCTGCAAAATCTCAGGATTGTACATTAACCCAGGAAGGGTGGTCGCGCGGACGTCGGTGTAAACATTTTGATACACCCACCAATCAGCGATGCGATGTCACTTTGATGCTATTAATAGACACAATCATTTAACATGGGAGTTGGTTAGTGTGAATTTTCGTGTCAAATCAAGGGATTCTGGCGTAAGTTAGAGAGACTGAACCTCAACATGCATGCACGCCACGCGGCCCTTCTTAGGGACAAACCTCCAATGTTATTTCAATACATGCAATGATTTAACATAGGAACAGATACTCGCCTCTATATTCTATATAGTATTATTACCAATCTGCAAAAATCTCAGGATTGTAAATTAACCCAGGAAGGGTGGTGGCGCGGACGTCGGCGTAAACATTTTGGTACACCCACCAATCAGCGATGCGGTGTCACTCTCATGCTATTAATACACACAATGATTTTAACATGGGAATTGACTAGTGCGAATTTTCGTGCAAAATGAAGAGATTCTGGCGTAACCCAGGAAGAGTGGGGAGTTGAGACTAGGGACCAATGAGATAGCGCCAATTAGAGCCAATGAAATGTCTTTGAAAGAACCAATCAGCCATCATTAAAAAGAACCAATGAAACCCGTAGGCGGTGATTCAAACTACCAATGAAAAACTACTGTATTTTCGTATAAAGCCAGCGGGAGCGTGCATAGCGTCACTCCAAACACATACTTTGAGAGAGAAAAATGTTTCACACGAAAAGTCAAGTTGTAGCCAAGATGTCAACGACAAGGGGAGCAGCCGCCAAAGCCCACAGAGAAGCAGTGAAGGTGAACAGAGCGAAGACCTATTGGGTGAAGGCCATGAAGACGTGGGCTGAAGAAAACATCCATCTTACTGTCGACAAGTGGGCCCAGCTTCATGGCCTGATGACGGCTGCTCCACGCAAAATAAACGGCCAAGATTTTATGAATTTCATCGAGAATATTTTGGGGCAAAACACACTCGAAGTACAGGAGGAGAAGGAGGAGGAGGAGGAGGAGGACATGCTATTTTTACCACCACCGCCGCCCCAAATTGCACCCAGCACCATTGGACGAGACATCCCGATAACACCGGGGCCGTCGGCGAGCCACTATACCATGCTGCCTGTTTCGATGTTCATACCCGTAGAGGAAGAGTGAAAGACGGATCCAACGGCCCTTTTCAGGGCCAACCAAATCAACGGCCCTTTTCAGGGCCAACCATTCCTTCGAAAGAGGAACTTCTAAACAAGGCACATTCAATTGAAATCCTACATTCTCCTCTCCTCCTCTATAGTATTATTAGCCATCTGCAAACACGCAAAAAAAAAACAATCCCGGCCCCTCAACGGCCCTTTTCAGGGCCATCTCCTTACTTGAAACATAGACACAGTGAACGGATTGTAAAAAATTAACCCAGGAAGGATGGTGGCGCGCGGACGTCGGCGTAAACATTTTAGGTACTCTCCACATCGACTATCGACTCTATTAATAGACGCAATCATTTAACATGGGGCTTTGCTAGTGTGAATTTTAGTGTCAAATCAATGGGATTCTGGCATACATGTGCATTAAATACAGTGCACGCGGCCCTTTTCAGGGACAAACCTCCAATGTTATTTCAATACATGCAATGTTTTAACATAGGAACGGGTACTCGCCTCTATATTCTATATATAGTATTATTACCAATGCATTACGCCCGCCTAAAATTGAGCCAATCAGCGACGTGTAATTCAACCCCTAATGTTATAGAGATACGAAATGATTTAACCTGGGAATTTGCCATAGCAATTTTGCGCACAAAAGTGAGGATTCTACGTGACCCAGAATGCATCACTTACGCCAATACATAGCTGTACATGCAAAAGCGCGGACGTGGTATTCTTCGACGAGGTCCGTGCGCACGTGAAATCAACCCCTAATTGTTATAGAGATACGAATTCATTTAACCTAGGAATTGCCATACCAATTTCGTGCAAAAAGACGGGATTGTAATGTTAACCCAGGAGGTATTACAGCGCGCCATATTGGACCAATCAGCGCTCGATAAAAGAACCAATGGTGAGGCTGAAAATAGAACCAATGAATGAGTTGGCGCCCGTATTAACAGCCAATGAAACATCTTCTGGATTTTCATTATAAACCCCGGAGTGGCGTGGGTAAGCGCCATTCAAATCACATTTGCCAGACTGCAAAAGACATTCACGCAATTATCATCATGGCAGCCAAGATGTCGACCACAAAGGCTTCGGCAAGAATGGTGAAGGAGAGGGAGCAGAGAGCGAGGGAGGTGAAAGCCCTGAAAGCATTCTGGCTGAGAGAAATTGAGAGATGGTGCCGGGAGGTGGACAGGAACTTTTCACCGAGAGCAGCCAGGATTCTCCGAGCCCTCATCGTTCAAGCAAGAACGCTGACAGATCAAGATTGGTTGAACAACGTGAAAGCGGCCATGAACGAGCTCCATCCACCACCACCACAACAAGAACAACAACAACAACCATTCCAGGTCCAGCCGGAATTCGTGGACATCGGCCGGTACTTTTCAGTCAGCAATATGCAGTAGACAGGAGAACTGCCCCTGAATAAAACAGGGTCAACAAATTGACACCAAAGGCCCTTTTCAGGGCCAACCATTTACACCCGAAAGGGGAACTTCTCACTTGGCACATTTCAATTCAAATCAGGTCCTACATCTGCTCTCCTCTATAATTACCAATCTCCAACTCCAAAAAAAAAAAAACAATCCCTGCTCCTTAACGGCCCTTTTCAGGGCCATGATTTAACATAGGAACAGATACTCGCCTCTATATTCTGATATAGTATTATTACCAATCTGCAAAAATCTCAGGATTGTAAATTAACCCAGGAAGGGTGGTCGCGCGGACGTCGGTGTAAACATTTTGGTACACCCACCAATCAGCGCTGTGGTGTGACTTTGATGCTATTAATAGACACAATCATTTAACATGGGAGTTGGTTAGTGTGAATTTTCGTGTCAAATCAAGGGATTCTGGCATACATGTGCATTAAATACAGTGCACGCCACTCTTTTTAGGGACAATTCTAATGGTATAAACATAGGAATGGGTTTTTTAACATGGAAAAAAATTCATGTGTTATTTTTTTACCTATTGTTACCTTTAGGTGTGTGCATGTACAGGAGTTGGGTGTTTTTTTATTTTTTGTGCTGAGTTAGAAGTCCCTCTTTCGGAGGAATGGTTGGCCCTGAAAAGGGCCTTTGGAGATGTAAGGGTTTACATCATTGGGGAGAAATTTATCCGCCGCCGGGTACACACGGGACAATCCATGGTGACAAAAATACACTCTAGGGGTGTATCATTGAACATAGGGTCGTCTTTTGGGTGGGTCTGTGTGGCATCCATACAGCGTAGACACAGGGCTTGGTGGCCGCAGGGAAATATTGCATATTTTGCAAAACGTGTAGCGCATTGTACACAGCGTAAAAACCGGGCTGGTGTCCATTTTACGGGTGGTGCCAGTCTTCTTTTTATGGTAGTAGCGTAGTCATGCAGGTGTTCAATTTCTTGTTTTTGTTGTTGACTCCTTTTTCTTTTTCTTCCTACGCTTTTCTCCTCCCCCTTCTCCTCCTCTTCTGGCTGTATTTTCGTTCCCTGTCCTCCCACCCCTTCTTCTTTTTCTTCTTGTCCTGCTTTTTTTTCTTCCGGATGTACCAACTGATCGGGACCGGGTAGCAGTTGAACTTGGCTATCTTCTTCTTGATCATAGTGTTGGAACACATGTTGGAGCATTTGTTGAAACGGTGGACTTTCCAGGGAGGAGACATCATCATCATCATGCTGTAGTACCGGTTCTTCTTGTTGATCTGTAAATAGGCTGGGCTGTAATATATCATCCAGCCATTGGTCGTCTATCGGTGGGTGTTGTGTACTTTCCAGCGCGGTGACATCATGCTGTGGTACCGGTGCGTGTTGTTCATCTGGGGGCTGTAATATATCATCCAGCCATTTTGTGTTCTGCATTGGTGAGAGTGATAGGTCACCATCACTCAGCAACTGCTTTATCATTGCATCAACATCCATTATTTCAGACATCATGTAATTGTGAATGAACAAGATGAAAAAAAAAAAAAAACACTGCTATTTATACCGTACAGCGCACGGACGTCAGCGAAATGGTGGCTCCAAACACGCACGCTGCACGCTGCAAGAAATTTTGTGTTTCTTTGACAATTTTAAACCCCGTGTGATTTTGCAATAAATGCCAGGTCAGTATAAAAATTATTTCAAATTGAACGGGGGCAACTCAGGGATGTAGCATTTAAAAATTAAGAAAATTAGCAGTAGACTAAGCCACTATTTTAATGATTTCATCCATTTTAGACGCGTAAGACAAAAAAATTAACCCAGGAAGGGTGGTTGCGCGTGCAAAATCTCAGGATTGTAAATTAACCCAGGAAGGGTGGTCGCGCGGACGTTGGCGTAAACATTTTGGTACACCCACCAATCAGCGATGCGGTGTAACTGTGATGCTATTAATAGACACAATCATTTATCATAACACTGCATTGCCCCGAACATCTCCGAATCACAGCGCCATGTTGGTTTACAACAGGGCCGACACCCACCGTGTTGATTTACAACATGAGTGCCTACACATATATATATTTAGCGCGATCAATGTTATTACCATTCATACACAATAATACATCATGACTACAAGAAGACTAGTATTCGAGGATCCTAGAGACCATAGGGAGGTCATTACACATGAAGAGGATGGCGGTGTCACGATTATTACAAGCCTACAGCGAGTGCATCAACGTCATATTGCCGATACGTTGAGACGACAAAGTGCACAACAAGACCAAGAGGTGACGGCGGCTATGGATGAAGATAATAATGATGACACGGACGAAGAAGAACTGCCCACCGTACAGTGGTTAAACTGTAACAGAAACTGTCACAAACCACCAGAAAATACAACGGCTACCCAAACGCCAATTATAACAACACCGGAAACAGAGATGCCAGCTACAACAGCACCACCTGAACAACAACAACAACAACAACAACAACAATACTCTTGCGACGAGGTAACCCGCATGAACGAAGAGATGCTGCGCCTACACGACCAGGTGGCCAGCCAAAACGAACAGATGGACGAAATGAGAGAAGACATGAAGCAAATGGACAGAGTCAAGGTTCAACTACAAAAAGACCTGCATAATGAACTAAGTAAAGCCAACTGCAGTGTGTGTACAAACGAGGAAACAGAGTACGCCCTATTTCCGTGCGGACATTTATGCGTATGCGAAGAATGCTGGGTGACACTAACGTGTACAGGGGCTGAGTGCCACTGCAATGAAACCGACGAACAGCATTTTCAAATAAAGTGTCCCGTCTGCAGAAGGCAGGTAGCCGGAGTGAAGAAAATCTACCGCTCCTAAAAAAACAAGTGTAGTAACACTTTCCAACGGCCCTTTTCAGGGCCACCCCATTCCTTCGAAAGAGAAACTTCTAACTGAGCACAAAAAATATAACATCAGCTCCCCCACTAAATGAACACTAACACGCATTTTTTAAAATTTTTTTGAAATTTTTTTTTTTTTTTTTATTTAACACAATAGAATGAAACAAACATGTTTATGTGAATGTTTTCAACTTGAAAAGTAGTTCAATATTTATACAACAACAACACTAACACAATAGAATGAACGTATTTACAACAGTGAAACTGGAAATATTGAATTTTAATATAATTATACGCTATCAATGGCGCTTCAATGAACGTGTAGGAATAGAGTAAAATGTGTGAAAAATGGCTTCATGAAAATGTTCAATAATTCGTCTTCACCACAGTGAAACAGTGTTGAATTTTATAATAATACGCTATCAATGGCACTTCAATTAACGTGTAGGAATAAGGTCAATGTGTGAAAATGTTTTTTCATGAAAAGGTTCAATAGTTCCGTTTTCACCACAATGATCAGCGCGTATTAGGGAACGGTACTACTGTCCAGTTACGCAACAAGACTTGCTTGAACTCCTCATCGTTTTTCCGTCCCTGGTGTACATAGATGTAGGTAGTAATCTCTTCACGTGGAATGGTAGGAGGGCAGGCAGATTCCAATGCCACGGCAATTTGCTCCTCGGTCACAATCCGTAATGCTTCAGTGATCAGCGCGTGTGAGGGTACACTAATGTCCATACACGTATGCATTATTATGGGACTGTTGTTGAAACACCCTGCACAGGCTTCCAGACGCAGTTGTCGAACGCGAGGTCTCACCAGAGCCATAACTGTGTCAATGTACTTCAGATAAATAGTGTGAGACACCTGGTAATCCAAAGCTTGACGAATTGCAGCTGTCACACTCTGCAACTTGCGCCACACCGGTATTTTCAAAGTGACACCCTGAGGACAAGGAGCAAGCTGTTGTGTATCGGCCGTCATTTTCCATTTACGGATATGCAGCAGCAGGTCGTCGTTGAAATAACCAACACTCACATAGATGTCTTCACCTAGAGAAAATTTCACTTCGTTACCCGCCTGTTCGGCAATCACCGCATCCACGGCATAATAAACGGTCTCCAGTCTTTGCCAGCACTCCGAAGACAAGGCAATACGCCTAGGGCCTCTGTCCATATAGGCCAGTACATTAAAATGTACTTGGGCGTCTTTCACACTGACAGTGAAATTAGCTGAAAGCTGCCATATATCCGTGTGGGCCGACTCATAGGCCTGCTGGATTATGTTATTAATGGACTGCACAGACATAGGAAGTTGCACCATGGGGTCTTCTTCTTTTTCTTGTTCCCCTGGCTCTTCTTCATTTTGCTCATCCATGGCCTCAGGCACTGGCTGGAGAACGGGTTCAGGTATTTCTACAGGGATTTGTCGGGACCCTCGCTTGGCACGTGCACCGCGTTTGGCTGGTACACCACACTCTGGGTGCATGTCCGTACGTTTGGTAGCTGTACGCTGTTCGGTAGTATCCATAACTAAGATACCCTCTTCTACTACAACGGGAATTTCAAGTAGATCAGCCAATTCTACATTTTCCGTCTTCTTCAGTGCATGCACGAACGCTAGAAATGCATAGGGACCACGACGCACTAGAGCATCGAGCAGAGCTCCGTTTTGTCGTGAAGGAGTGTTCTCCGCCATGATATCTTCCACACACCGTTTCAGCAGTATTTTATCAACCATAAGCACATCACATATTGCCCCCGCATGCCGCATCTCATCAACCAGGCGAACACGGTTCTTTTGAAGGATGACTCTGTCGGCTGAATTCATCTTGACTATGGGCTCAGGCTGGTGAAGAACTGCTACCGTGTAAAAGTCTGGTGAATTTGCACTGGAAAAATGGAAAAAAGTACACGCAGGATCCACAACTCATACAAAGTAGGCAAGCAGAATGACTGGCTGGCTGGACAGGCAGGCAGGCAGGCAGGCAGGCAGGCAAATCAGGTCAGTTAAAAACTTCCCAAAGTAATCCAATGATTATAACCCATTCACTAAAAATCACCTACTTTTATATGTTTTTCACCCCATTCCCGAACATTCACGAACCCACTCCGACATCTTGCTTTACAACAGGGCCCACAACCACCATTTTCCTTTACAACAGGGACGACAACCGCCATCTTGCTTTACAACAGCACCGACAACCGACATCTTGCTTTCCACCATGCCCAAACAGGCCCGAACACACACGAACACACACGAACAGCTCCGAACCACACCGAACACGCCCGAACACGCCCGAACCACACCGCCATCTTGCTTTACAACAGGGACGACACCCACCCTCTTGCTTTACAACAGGGACGACAACCCGAACATACCCGAACATTCCCGAACCACACCGCCATCTTGCTTTACAACATGGCCGACCCAACTGTGACGTCACAGAGGTCATATGCAAATTTCTGAGGTCAAAGAGCCTCAGGTTGCCCTCTATACACTACTGCAGTGTGACCAACGAAGTAGGGTAGGCATTAGGACTCTGACGCGCACTGAACTCTTGGAAATCCTCCCGGCCCAAGTTGAAATCCTGCCCATATTAAGATGGGAAAAACCCAAATCAAAATCACCAGTGATTTTCATCAAAAATCACCATAAATTTTCATCAAAAGTAGGTCAGCTCAGAACTTGCTGGTAACAGTCCTCTAATGTACCTTCATGCAAAAATTCAAGGTTCTAATGTCAACGGTTCTCCTTATTTTGCCGACGAAAGGATTCGGATGGACTCACTGACTACCGGACAATTTGCAGATGGTAGCCTACTTCATAGGAATATCTAAAATATGACACCTTGAACCAAAATGAAACTAACGTTTTCAATGTCACCCTATCTGCCGTGAAGTTACATTGAACCGTAAGTTTGGCACAAGCAAGTTATAGGTCGACGGCGGAAATAATTCCAAGATCATTTACCTTAACTCTAGATCAACAGAGGTATAATACAGAAATGAAAATTACAAACATCTCTTTTACTATACATGAGCAGTGTGACTAACGTCACAGGACCTACGAAGTACAGTAGGCATTAGGACTCGATCGTATTTTCATTGAGATATGATGTGACCCTCCCCTACGGTACGTTTCATCATAATATGGTACATGTACAACCTTCCATAACAGCCACAAGTTCTCTTCATAACATGCCTTTTGTGAGATTGAGCAAGATTATATTCTGGGTATTTATATATTTACATCGATGTGTTCGTGCCACAAAAAATGAAAGTATATTGGTGAATGTTCTGGTCATTTAGTGATTCGGCCCTGGTACAAATAAATAACGATCGCCGATTTAATTTTACAATTTGTTAATTAAAGGAAACAGATTGAATAATATAGGTTCAGTAGATTTCAAGCTTCACGTGTGAAAATACATTTACATCTGTTTAATGGTTTTCAGTGCCCTTGTACAGGATCAAAACAACTTTTTGAATCACATTATTTTCCCAACAATACAACAGATTTTTATTTATAGTACTATAGTAGAAAGGTAGCATTTATGTAGTTTACGGTAATTCAACTCCAGACCAACACCTTCTATGCACAAGATTCTATGTCATTCTCCTGAGCATAACCGGTACAAAGAGGAATAAATAGCGTCTCTACATCACGTTGTCATCTAGATATATGAGACAACACATTTTGGGCATCGGCAATCTGATGAATGTACTATTCCGGTCTTCTTGTTTCACATTATATTCTATGGCGGTTGATCGGTGATTTTCTTCATTGATAAACGTTAAACCACCTCAGCTTCGTTATGGAAACAGCGCTGATTGTTTGATATGGGCAGCCATTTATGTCAAAATTAGCAATTACAAAACCTAAAGCCAAACTCAGAAAAGACAGCATATCTTACAATGTCCACTGTAATCTTAAACGCATTTTATATTCCTGCAAATAAAAAAACATTAACTTTGAACATATACTCAAACCGAAAACAAACGGTACGATGTTCGAATACAAACTCAGAATGAAAAGCCTAGTTCTGGACGAATAGCCAGTCCGACACAGAGTGTGACCTATTTGAAAAGGAAGAGTATAACTCAGAACGAACGAGCTGTTTCACAACGAACAACGTTCCTTCGGAAATTATTTCCGGAAATAATCGGGTCATTCCGAATGGTAGAAAGATATATGACGTGAAACTGGGCCGCTATTTCGACTTCCGCTATTTCAGGTCGTGACCTCAAAATGAATGTGGTTATTTTTTGCCCCTAGGTTAAAGGGTACCAAAAGTTTTGAACTTCAGATATCAGACAAAAATGTTTACATGGACTTGCCATTCTCATCTTGTGAGACTCCTTACTATGAGTCGCTCATGCAAACGACAGCCACCCCCTCAAAATGTGGGGGAGAAGCAGATGCGCTCGAGTGGTCTCCCGTCTGCCGAGCGCCTCCTCGATTATAAAGTACGTTCTGAAAGAGGTCATTCGTTCTCTGATACGTTGTACGTGCTGAAATATACTGTTTGTTCTGAGTTCGCTTGTATTATCGTTTGGAGAGAGATGAAATATGCGTTTAAAGTTTGGATCCTTGTTTACAAAAAGATGACATAAGCGTTTATACTGACGCTTTATATCGTCAGATACGTTTTCTGTTGTGAGTTAAGCTGTACAACCCGAGCTGGTAATTTTGACATACATGGCCGCCCATAGTTTGAGGGTATATGCAGTACTTAAGATTAACCTCAGGGCCATGTGCAATGGGACAGGGTATTTTTAGCTGTGGATAATTTGACCTGAATTTGAAGGCTCCAGCCTGGTGTGGCCAATGTGGAATAGGATACAGTTTACATACACAATGTATATCTAATATACTGAAGTGTTAATTATCAATCTAATTATAATCGGAATTATTTCAGATGAGAACTTGATGGTAACAATGCCCTAATGCACGTTCATGCCAAAAATCAAGGTTCTAATGTTAACGGTTCTCCTTATTTTGCCGACGAAAGGATTCGGATGGACTCACTCATTACCGGACAATTTGCGATCTGTAGCCTACTTCGTAGGAATATGATGTCACTTCCAGGCGGGCGGGAAACTTGTACGAAAATCTGACTGATGGCTGAGTAGACTCGTACGTTGCCCCCCAGACTCACGAAGATCTGAGAACAAGCAAACGTTAGCCATCTTGCCATCAGCGACCGGCTGATCTGTCTGACCGAGTGACATCACCGATCCAGATCCGGATCGCTGACGTCAGACGGGCATGCGCACGAAAGTAATTTATTCGAAATAAATAGCTAACTTTTATCGCAAGAGTTACTGCGATGTAGTTCTGGCCGTCATAAATTACCCGACATGCGGAGATATTATGGGGTTTCTTCAAACGTGAACAGATTTTGAACTCCACTAATAAGTCAGTCGCTGATGGCAAGATGGCTACCGTTTGCTTGCCTTCAGATCTCCGTGAGTCTGGGGGCAAGGTACGAGTCTAATGGCTGGGGTTTTTATGCTGCAATGGGGTGATTGAAATAGCACATGTATTTAAGTTATCAGGAAAGGGACCAACAGTTATCACAATAGGGAACATCAGTTAACACAATGGGGACTATAACAGCTATCAGAATATGAACCAACAGTTATCACGAAAGGAACCAACAGTTATCACAATAGGGACCAACAGTTATCACAATAGGAACCAGCAATTATCACAAAA
This sequence comes from Hanleya hanleyi, assembly GCA_036873755.1. NCBI lineage: Eukaryota > Metazoa > Mollusca > Polyplacophora > Lepidopleurida > Hanleyidae > Hanleya > Hanleya hanleyi. Next base: position 31,330 of record JAVTVY010007345.1, on the reverse strand, counting down.
TGACCAACAGTTATCACAATAGAGACCAAAAGTTATCACAATAGGGATCAACAGTTATCACACAAGGGACCAGCAGTTATCACAATAGGAACCAGCAATTATCACAAAATGACCAACAGTTATCACAATAGGGACCAACAGTTATCACAATAGTGACCAACAGTTATCACAAAAGAAACCAGCAGTTCTCACAAAAGGGACCAACAGTTACCACAATAGGGACCAACAGTTATCACAAAAGGGACCAACTGTTATCACAAGAGGGACAAACAGTTATCGCAAAAGGGATCAACAGTTATCACAAAACGGACCAACAGTTATCACAATAGGGACCAACAATTATCACAATAGGGTCCAAAAGTTTTCACAAAAGGGACCAACAGTTATCACAATAGGGACTAACAGTTTTCACAAAAGGGACCAACAGTTATCACAATAGGAACCAGCAATTATCACAAAATGACCAACAGTTATCACAATAGAGACCAACAGTTATCACAACGGGGACGAACAGTTATCGAAATAGAGACCAACAGTTACCACAATAGGAACCAACAGCTATCACAATATGGACCAACAGTTATCACAAGAGGGACAAACAGTTATCGCAAAAGGGATCAACAGTTATAACAAAACGGACCAACAGTTATCACAATAGGGACCAACAATTATCACAATAGGGACCAAAAAGGACCAACAGTTATCACAATAGGGACCAACAATTATCACAATAGGGACCAAAAAGGACCAACAGTTATCACAATAGAGACCAACAGTTATCACAATAGGGGCCAACAGTTATCACAAAAGGGACCAGCAGTTCTCACAAAAGGGACCAACAGTTATCTCAATAGGGACCAACAGTTCTCACAAAAGGGACCAACAGTTATCACAAAAGGGACCGGCAGTTCTCACAAAAGGGACCAACAGTTATCTCAATAGGGACCAACAATTATCACAATAGGGGCCAAAAGTTTTCACAAAAAGGACCAACAGTTATAGCAATAGCGACCAACAGTTATCACAATAGGGACCAACAGTTATCCCAACAGGGATCAACAGTTATCACAACAGGACCAACAGTTATCACAAAAGAGATCAACAGTGATCACAATAGGGACCAACAGTTTTGACAAAAGGGATCAACAGTTATCTCAGTAGAGAACACCAGTTATCACAATAGAGACCATCAGTTGTGACAATAGAGACAAACAGTTATCAAACAGTTACCAAAAGTTTTCACCATATGGACCAACAGTTACCACAATAGGGGTCAAGAGTTATGACAAAAGAGACCAACAGTTATCACAATAGGGACCAACAGTTATCACGAAAGAGAACAACAGCTTTCACAATAGGGACCAACAGATATCATAAAGGAGATTAAGAGTTATCACAATAGAGACCAACGGTCATCACAATAGGGATCAACAGTTATCACAAAAGAGATCAACAGTTATCATAATAGGAACCCAGAGTTATCACAATGTGGACCAACAGTTATCACAACAGTGACCAAAAGTTATCACAATAGGGGCCAACAGTTATCACAAAAGAAACCAACATGCAGTTATCACAAAAGGGACCAACAGTTATCACAATAGGGGTCAACAGTTATCACAAAAGAGACCAAGTTATCACAAAACGGACCAACAGTTATCATAATAGTGACCAAAATTCATCACAATAGGGGCCAACATTTATCACAAAAGAGACCAACAATTATCACAAAAGGGACCAACAGTTATCAGAAAAGAGACAAACAATTATCACAATAGAAATCAACAGTTATCACAAAAGGAACCAACAGTTATCACAATACGGACCAACAGTTATCACAATAGTGATTAAAGTTATCACAACAGGGTCAACATTTATCACAATAGGGACCAACAGTTATCACAAATGGACCAACTGTTGTCACAAAAGGGACCAAAAGTTATCACAACAAGAACCAATAACAAACAAATACAGCTTACCGAGAGTAGCTACCAGGTCTACCAATGATGAAAATATGCCCAAAATATGGATAAGACTACCGTACATCGGTCGGGAAGGTGAAAGAATATTTCGACAATGCCTCAAGAAAATCAGAAAATATACTCTGGGAAGGGCGCGTTACATTGTTTTATGGGAGACAAAGAAAACAAATTTCTTTGTCAACAACAAGGACCCCACCCCAACAACATATAGAAGCTCCATTATATATAAATTTTCATGTCCAGGATGCGAATCAGAGTACATCGGCAAAACAGACAGATGTTTTATTGCGCGCCTGAAAGAACATGCTTCTTCCAAATCCGAGGTGTTTAACCATGTAAGCCAGTGCGACAATTTTAGTTACATTCGTCAAATGTTTGATTTAGCAAATGGCTCTTTTGACGATGACCCGATCTCTTTGTTGTCGCTTATAGAATCAAACACTAAAATTATTGATACAGCAGCTCACTGGTCTCAAGTGTTATTCAAGGAAGCCTTAGCCATACTCCGGCACAAACCAATTTTAAACCAAGGTTTGAAAGCATCAAAGGATTTAAAATTATTTCGGTAATATCATTTATAGATTAACCAGTTGTTTTTTTTCATAAATTAGATTGTGTATCGTTTCATAATTGTATATTGCCGTGCAAGTTACAACATTTGTAGATTCTCATCAATTCTAATGTGGATTGGCAAGAGAATTATACCTATATTATCTTAAGATGACAGTCCCTATCTGAACATGACATGTAGAAATATTCAATGTAGATATATACGCGCTATACCGCCATACTTTATTCATTGTGTATTGTTGTCATCAATTAGATTGTGTATTATATCACCTGTAATCACAACATTTGTATATTGCCATCTCTAAAGTCTTAACATTTAATGTCTACAACAATTTTCTGAAAATGACATTTTAATGTCTGTCCAATCTGACTGACATTACTGGCTTACCCATTCATATATGTGTATTGGATAAGATCACATTATACATTGTATATATACTGTACGTATAGAGCTGTTTGTAACTTTCTTCACTGCTGAAGATGCTATAACTAATAGCGAAATATACAGAATGAAATTGTCATCCCTATACTCGGAGTTGCTTTTCTTCTCTAAGAACCAATAGTTATCACAATAGGAACCAACAGTTATCACATAAGGAACCAACAGTTATCGCAAAAGAGACCGACAGTTATCACAATAGAGACCACTATTTATCACAATAGGGACCAACAGTTGTCACAAAAGGGACCAACAGTTATCACAATAGGGACCAACAGTTATCACAAAAGGGACCAACAGTTATGACAATGGAAACCAACAGTTCTCACAATAGAGACCAACAGTTATCACAATAGGGACCAACAGTTTTTCGGATATCAAAGTTCTCGATACTAACGTTCGACTGTAATATAGATGTTTTGCAGAAAACGCAAATTATCGTCAAAATTTTAAGGCGATTTATTTGGAAAAAGCTCCAAATAACATGAATTTTGACATCAGCTTTGAGAATATCGGTATGTCTGAAACTATAGCATATTTTAGTTAAATACATAAAGGAATCTTTTTTGACGGACAGTGTGCTCATTGATTATTTTCACTTTCACTTCGTAAACATAAGAACTTTGCCCCATGTAATATATCAGACAGATATAATTAATAAAACATAAAAATATTGGTTTTTATCTTTTACCTTTTGGGGTTGTAAAAACTCAAATTGCCATATTTGGTAAGCTCTTGACATGAAATATTACTTCCAGATTTTAGACTGTCTTCGAAAAAGACAAAGATTGGAATTTATTTCCAGGGATAGTTTGTATGGTAGATTAATGCTTCCAAGTATATACGAATGAATGGTGGAAGATGTTGTAAGATGTATGTTTATACTGATATGTGTGTTCATACACACTATGACCCATCATCCGAACGCATGGCACGATCATATGTAGAAACTTTTGCTCGTAGCCATGTGGTAACGGGTCATATCTGAGTATATTAGGGCGTTTCCCAAATGGTCACATCCGATTGGTCCCGTGAAATCCGACTATCACATTCATAAAACGAAGACACACCTCCAGAAAGCGATCGATTGAAATAATTCCTGGGTGGGCCTCGAAGCACCCCCCATCACAAAATAAAAAAAATATGCTAGGCCGTTTGTGATATGATTTTTCTTAAGAAAAACAAAGAAGCATGCTCCATTAGAGTGAGAAATAAAATAGCTAAATCGCACAACTTCGTTTTGGTCTCGCGTAGAATCCCCCAGGCTTGCGCCTCGTGCTCTAAGTGAAACTAACACGTCTGCTGTCTGAGAAGCCCAGGTGAAAATATTTAAATACAGATAATTTCATTAGCTCGTTTAAAAGGGGTGGACATGTGACTGGATGCTTTCGAAACAACCTTTTGAACAGGATTATCTCCCTCCAGATATTCGTCTTTTGCGGCTGATAGGTGGCGCCGTGTGAAATACATGCCGAATCATAGCGATAAGCTAACGGTAGTGTTAAGTGAAACGTGAAATGCCCTTAGCAAGCTGAGATGACTGACCCAAATTGAAAAGGAGGAGTAATTACTTATTTTAGATTTAACCCATCATGTTTTGTTTGGTGTCCAATCATCCTGAAAAGATCCGGCAATGGATGAATTCACTCATGGACCAGAAGCCTTCCTAAGCCCGCGCGTCCTAGCGACATCTAGGAGAATAACATACGTCCGAACATATATCTAACGTAAATGGAGCGTTTATGGTCAATGTGACTCTGAATAGCCTTTTATTTCTACTGTTCTGCATCGACGTATATGAGAATAACGCAAGTAGTAATATAAGAGTATTTGACCCCGGATTGACCTTTGACCTCTGAGTGCACTCTATCTCATGATACCTCACTTCCGGTTCCGGTCACGTGACCGGAAGTGACCTTTGACCCTGCTTCCGGTCACGTGACCGGAAGTTGCAGCGCAGGGGTCAAAAGTTGAATTTGTTGTTGTTGTCTCCACCGTCGCAATAGTACGTTTTTGAGCACAAGGCGTTCATGGCCTCAACCATCCACTCGAGTCTGAAGAGGCCGGGGGTCCTTTTTTCATAGTCGTAATGGTCTTTTCTCGGTAGCCAGCCATCTCGTTCCGCTTCATACTGAGCTCGTAGTTCCGGTTTGACAAAGAATTCCCAGTCCGGGTTGGAGACGGCCATGTACGCGGAATCCGTATCCATTTCTAGAAGTTGCCAGTCTGATTGGTCGAAATACACACCCATGAAGTCATACAAGAATTCCAGCATCCGTAATTTGGCTAGCTGGTACACCATACATCCATTTGTAGCGGCAGGTTGTAGTTATGCAACTGCACTGAATTGTACTTTGTAATCCCGAATATGATTAGACTGGATGAGTCTCTATTTCATATGTACTATTTAATAATAATATGATCTTTAATAAACATGAGCAGTGTGACTAACGTCACAGGACCTACGAAGTAGAGTAGGCATTAGGACTCGGAACGCGAACTGAACTCTTGGAAATCCCCGCCCCAAGTTAGAATCCTGCCTATATTAAGATGGGCACCGCCCAAGTCAGAATCGCCAGTGATTTTCATCAAAAATCACCAGAAATTTCCATCAAAAGTAGGTCAGCTCAAGACTTGTTGGTAACAATCTCCTAATGCGCCTTCATTCCAAAAATAAATAACGATCGCCGATTTAATTTCACAATTTGTTAACTAAAGGAAACAGATTGAATAATAAAAAAGTTCAGTAGATTTCAAGCTTTACGTGTGAAAATATATCGATCTCTTTAATGGTTTTCAGTGCCCTTGTCCAGGTTCAAAACAACTTTTTGAATCGCGTTATTTTCTCAACAATACAACAAATTTTTATATATAGTACTATAGTAGAAATGTAGCATTTATGTAGTTTACGGTAATTCAACTCAAGACCAACACCTTCTCTGCACAAGATAATGATTTCATGCCATTCTCCTGAGCATAACCGGTACAAAGACGAATAAATAGCGTCTACTTACTTTATCTAGTTAAATTCTACCCGAAGAAAATAAATTAAGACCCTTTAAACATGCCGGCATGGCTTTGTTTCACCCTCAGTAAACTTTTATCGTTGTTGCTCACGCAGACTATTCTGAAGGATGATGCCACATCTTTCTTCTGCTGGGTTATTTAATTGGTTGATGTAGTATATTTCACCACGAGTGCGTAACTGTAACTTGACCTGAACTTGACGCCTGATGTTGTCTGTGAGGAAATGTTTCAAGGATGTGAAATAGGATACACGTTAAAGGCCACAGTTTACATATATCTAGATAACAATATACTGAATTGTGTGTAGGCTGGCAAGTTGGTAATAGCAGTGTAGAAAAATGCACTAACAAATGATGGAAAATTAGCATTTCCTATTTCATTATCCCATCACGTTTTGTACTGTGTTATATATACAGTGAAACATACAGCCAAGGGTTCCCGATGGGCATGACAGTGCACTCGCTGAGCTATCAATAAATAGAAAAAAAAATTATAAATCAAATTTTCAGCAGAATTCGATCAGCTCAGAACTTGTTGGTAACAATGCCCTAATGCACGTTCGTGCCAAAAATCAAGGTTCTAATGTCGATGGTTCTCTTTATTTTGCCGACGAAAGGACTCGGATGGACTGACTCACTCACTCACTCACTCATTACCGGACAATTTGCGATCTGTAGCCTACTTCGTAGGAATATATATACGTTTTCCTACGAAGTAGGCTACAGTTTTCCTACGAAGTAGGCTACAGATCGCAAATTGTCCGGTAATGAGTCAGTCCATACGAATCCTTTCGTCGGCAAAATAAGGAGAACCGTTGACATTAGAACCTTGATTTTTGGCATGAACGTGCATTAGGGCATTGTTACCAGCAAGTTCTGAGCTGATCGAATTCTGATGATTGATTTATAATTAATTTTTTATTATTTATTGATGACTCGAGTGCACTGTCATGCCCATCAGGAACCCTTGGCTGTATTCTTCACTGTGACTTTTAAGCGCCTGGGACTAACTTCGGCCGCCCAGCACTAAAGCAAAAAAAAAATGATGTGCCCAGCTCTCGAAAATATCAGTAACTTTAATGGTACTTGCCAAAATATGTCGGCATTATACGTTTCCAGGTAGCTCCGCCATGTTTTCCACGCCACGCTTCCCAAACATCTGCCGTAAATTGTTGGAAATATTCGGGAACCCTCGTGATCATGCTGGTCGCTGTTAGCCGGTGGTATTGCGGAAGGCTACCGAAATCCCAGAATCTCGCGTCAGGCGAGCTGTATATGCCACGATGCATGAAGGAAGCAAATCATTGATCGGAGAATGGAGGTTGTTATTTCGTCTGCTGCGAAGTTTTACCGAGCCACGAATATCACTTGACATGTATTTTATAAATCAATGTCATGAAGCGCCAAGCAACTTTGAAAAACTTCTTCTCACAGAAGCGTCAGAGGTCCAATGAAGGTAAATCTTTTGCTGGCTTTCGGTGGTCGTTCTTGTTGTTCTAAAACGTCAGCTTCCAAAAAATATTTTAATTATATCTATATTAAAAGCACACATGCATGTGTGCGCTCGCTCGTACGTCGTAATCAGTCTATTAGATCTACATGTACTATGAGATATCTATAATATGGCTAGTACACTTGAATCCAGTATTAAACTGGAGATTCCTGAGTAATCTATTTTTAGCCTAACTTACATTGTAATGTTGACACACATTCCGATACCACACACATTCCGATAGTATCCGTTTTCACTCATTTGCTGGTCTTGGAATTTCGTTGAGATTGAAGGCATATTATACTGCACGTTTTATATATCCAGCCTATACAACATTGCATCATTTCTTCAGTTCAGTCATTAGTAAAAAAATGTTCTACCTCAAAAAGAAATAAAAAATGGCTGGATTTTATGAGAGAAATTACTAAATTTAAACACAACAATGACCCTATTATATGTTATTACTGAAGAAATCGATAATAAAATCATCGTTGTGTTTTAAATTCAGTAACCTATAACCAGTTGTTTATTTTGTTCGTGTGTGCTTTATTGTTCATTGATTATTATTATGTACTTTCTTCAGATGAGGTACCTTGAAGTTGAATGCCAAATAAATATATCCATGGAGAATGGCTCTCTAGTGATGCCTGATTTGATTCTTGCATTCTAACAAATCTCTGATCTTGACCTTTCTCACTTCAAATTTGTGTTTCTTATCCAGTTTCCTGTCTTATTTAGGACTACAAACATTTACTTCTCAACTGCTCTGACAGAGCATCATTCCCTACGCTAATTTAAGAAAAATCGCCTAATGCCGAGAAGGGGGGGGGGGTTCCCCGCTCTCTCGGACTCTCCCCCCAACACTTCGTGCTGTACTGCTGGGCTGATCATTCTCCAGGGTAATAGAAACTGAGGGCGATAATAGTTGCTACGCTAATGACTCACCAGCGGTGACATCTGAAAAAGTTAATAGTTCCCACTGTCAATTAGAGACGCTATATAAATTCTCTCATGGTAGCACACAGGGCCCCCAAGTCATCTCTCGAGTACACACTTAAATTATCTCAAACCCTATTTCGTAGGTCCAGTGACGTTAGTCATACTGCCATGTGATAAGTGAATAAAAAAAAAGAAAAAAAAAGTAAATAAAAAAATTCAAGCATTTCCTACGAAGTAGGCTACCATTTGCAAATTGTCCGGTACTGAGTGAGTCAGTCCATCCGAAACCTTTCGTCGGCAAAATAAGGAGAACTGTTGACATTAGAACCTTGGTTTTTGGCATGAACGTGCATTAGAGCATTGTTACCAACAAGTTCTGAGCTGATCGAATTCTGATGAAAATTTGATTTATAATTATTTTTTATTATTTATTGATGGCTCAGCGAGTGCACTGTCATGCCCATCGGGTACCCTTGGCTGTATGTTTTACTGTGACTTTTGAAGGTTCCCTGATACGGCATATCACGTTGGACACACCGGTTATAGTAAAATCACCGAAGTGACTTTGAGCCCGGTCAAGACTTGGATGAGTGAACTCGTGCTGTACTGCTAGGCTCATCAGTGTCCTGGGTAATAGGAACTGAGGGCGATAATAGTTGCTACGTTAATGACTCACCAGCGGTGACATCTAAGAAAGTTAATAATACCCACTGTCAATTAGAAACTGCTATATAAATTCTCTCATGGTAGCACCCAAGTCATCTCTCGAGTACACACTTAAATCATATCAAACCCTACTTCGTAGGTCCTGTGACGTTAGTCACACTGCCATGTATTAATAGGCAGAGTTACATCCTCTTGTTTCCCCTTTCCCCTTCCCATCATGTCTCGATGATAGATGTACCATCTCCAGTTCGAAAGACATTTACAAATGGTCTGGTGAATAATGAAGCTGTGTTGGTCTGCCTGCCGAATGCCGCCGATCATTCCTAAGTTAGGTGGAATGAATATACAATAAATCGGCTTAATATTCAACAGACATGGACTCCATCGTTGTTGTATCCTGTCTCATGTAAAGAGGCTATCAAGTCTTCGAGAAGTCTTGGAGCTGAACTGGAATCTATCTGGGTTATATAGACACCATCACCCGAGTCAACAAACGACCTTGCGTTATAATATCTAAGATCGCGCACAAGCCCTTGTCGTCTTAAAGACCGAAAATTCTATAAAATATCCATATTTTGTGTAAGGGTGTATTCCATGGAAATGGGAAAATGGAAAACAATAACCGATTTTCCTCTCATATTTTTCATGTCTGAAACACGAGTTATTTTTAATAAAGTGCACCTGAAGCATTCAAATAAATTTCATTTGACTATACCGGTACCTTCAGATGCTCGATTTCTGTGAAAAGGGCATCTCGTGAAATCACCCCATAACAACAAAAACAACTTTCTCGTTGGAAGCTGGGGGCTTATTGTTCAGTGTCCTTGGCGCTACGTTTCGTAACTTGTGTCTAATTCCGCTTAACCCGGGGCTAGGGGCCGTATGAACCCATGTACTTCAAGAACCTCATGGTACTCATATGAACAGTCACAATCAAAGCGTGACTGAGATACATCACTCTTTAGATGACGACTTTACAACGAATATTATAGATTAAGAATACTGATCAGCGATACGGATTTGATATTTTTGGAACATCATGATGTCTTGCCGGCATCATTGAAAACTGTTGACCGCTTCTCTCTTGCAGGAAACAAGCCTATATTTTTGTATACTATGATTGTCTTTTTGAATTTGGTGCTAATACTGTTATATGGAAAATGGAATAGGTCTTTGGATTATGGACGCGGATATTCTCTAATGGACGACGGCTGGATTATGAATGACGGACTAGACGCTTGTAACTTCACAAGCAAATGAACTAGAAATCTGCAATCTTACCCTAGACCATCTTCATTTTATCCAGACAATTTCTACGTTCCCACATCGAACCTGCCTTGATTTATCTGACCCCATTTAGTGTTCAAAATCCGAGGTGTAAATTTCACCTACGAACCAGAGACGAACCAATCAGAACGTACACGTCTATTGTGAGTAGGATGACATCATCCTCTATTAGCGGCATCATTCCTCCTAATATGATGTCTCCCCCCCCCCCCCCCCCTGCTGATAACACATGATGTTTCGTGGTTGCGTAGAAAGATTGGTATGTGTTGTGTTCGCACAGATTCAAAACAACAAAATCGTGTTTCACCACGAGAGATGAGCTGATGGTGAAATTTGAATACTCAGTCGGTGAAAAGTACATAATCAGTCACACCCATGATCTTTGCGCCTTTGCATTTCGTCTTGCCTGTGTCAAGACTGTGCAAGAGACTAGTGGTGTAGGCTGTTTGACGCGTGCCAGCGTCGTCTAGCTAGGCTTATCTAATGATACACACTTCGAGTGTTGCATCACGGGAAATGAGCTGATGCTGGAATTTAAATACTCAGTCTATCAAACGTGCATATTAGTCCCACACATGATCTCCTGCGTGACGCTCTTACGTGACGCTCTTGCAGGTCACAAACCTCCATTGCATTTAGTGGGTCGGGAGTAGACTTCCGGCGACCACTGATTGGCTGTTATAGTAAAGTGGCAGTGAAATGGTTTGTGCTATATTTTATAATTCATTCCTATAATATTTGACACTCATAAATATGGAAGAACCATTGTCACAAGTTAATAAAACAAAATTTAGCCCAGTTTTCTTGACCCCCATCAAACCTGGTTGCCATGGCATTAGACGCCATGTCCTCATTCCTAGGAGCTGTCATTCAGAAAAATGGTGGGGAATGTATGCTGATTTTTCCATATTTTTTAAAGGCCAGGCTATCCGGTGTGGTATGTCAATAGTGGCCGCGAATATTAGGGAATATAGTTTTGGCCAGATATGCCCAGCTCATTTACTACATAATAAGTAAGGCAAATATTTAGTGGTTTGTGAAATGCATTGTCTTGCCTGTGTAGACTGTGCAAGAGTCTAGTAGTGTAGGCTGTTTGCCGAGTGTCAGTGCCGTCCAGCTTGTGTAATCTAATTATACACACGTATATTTAATTTGCTTCTGATATGACACTATGATACGTCTTTATCGACCCTGGGTCTGACGGCGGCTGGATTGTGAGTGACGGACTGGACGCTTGTGATGATAATACCCATGACATCAAACTCTCTATAAATTGTTAAGCCCCACGAAATATACGGGATTGCTCTAAAAACAGAGCCGGAAGTAGTTTGCTAAATCTGCAGCTAAACAGTGGCCAAACAAAATTACAACAAAAGACCAGATGGTTTAATTATATATTGTATATAATTAACCAACCAGAAAATAAAAACAGTTACAAAACTGGTACAATATGTAACAAACCTTAGGCTTACTACAATGACGCAAATCAGTGTGGCACGCAACTTAAATGATCCTAAATGTTCATACACAGCCCGTTAATTGTTCAGTTCAGTTCGCTTTCCCCCTATGGTTGTTGTACAACTCCTCTCAGTTAATTTAACCTGTGTCGTGTTGTCCACTTCTCTTGAAATCCACGCGTTTCACACTCCACAAAGCAGTCCAACTCCAGCGACGATCGACGTCCAAGTCTAATTTCTGTAACTCAAATTACGCAAATCTCCAACAATATATTGTTAGACGGTCAGTGAAGGTAAAGTTACAGTAAGTACATTACATGTAAATATACTCTTGACAACGCATCAGCAGTTATATTATTTCTAGCAGCAACGTGTACAATTTTTAAAGTATATGTCCCTAACGTACTACTCCAGCGAAACAATCTTTGACTCTTAGGTTTACATTTCTCCAAGAATACCAATGGATTGTGATCAGTATACACAATTACATCACCAGAGCTGTTGGTTACATACACTCCAAAATGTTGCAAAGCCAATACAAGACTCAACGTTTCCTTTTCAGCGGTGGAATATACCCGATGGTGTATATCGAGTTTCTTGGGGTAATAACTCACAGGTTTGATGACAATCCAGCTTCATCCTCTTGCAGCAATACAGCTCTGACCCCTACGTCGCTAGCATCTATAGCTACTTTGAATGGTTTAGAAAAGGTTGGAGCTACTAACACAGGTTCGTTACTCAAAATGCTTTTGAGTTTTTCAAAGGCAGCTTGACAGGACTCTGACCGAACAAATTTGATGTTCTATTTAAGATAAGAGCGATTACAAGTTACTACGGCCTTCCAGATCAAACTTAGATCTATTCTAGGTTTTTCACCGCAGTAAACAAAGGATTATTTCGTAATTGCATCCATCGCAACTGGTACTGCTGGCGGGGAGCGTGAACCTCTATGGTCGATTCTTGAAATAAATAAATTTTTGAAAAACCTTGAATGTAAACTTCTCAGTTTTTTTTTTCAGAGATGCGAAAAGATATTTGTGTCCTATTCCAACTATAAATTTTCATCAAAAGTGCACTCAGTCGTGATAATAACAGATATTGATATACCGAACGGTGACGGTTGATCATAACCTGATTAAGGCCTTGGCAAAAGCTTACCTGGTCCAACTTCCCATGTGTTTCTTATAATATAAGAGGACTGCAGTCAAGGCTACTAGATCACATTTTTGTTAACATTGTTGCCAAGGTTCTAAAAATACATCTTGTACAATGCAGAATTGCTGTGTGTGGACAGAACTGATTAGAAAAGGGGTATTGAAGCTCATTAGCCAATTTCGTGTAAGTGTATACATTGGGTGGAGACTGTCGTATACCAAAACTGAGGTTGAAGTCACTGATGCCTAAGGATCGGTGAAATTACTGGGGGAAAAATTGAGTGGATTTCATTAGGTGGAAAATTGAGGTCAGGATCAGTATGACTCCTAAATCGGAAAATTACATCACTCAGTTTTGCTCCGTCCTAAAATCTTGAAATCCCTGAAAAATTTGATCTTTTTGTGTCCATATTGATACTTTAGGGGTAGACAATGTGTCGCTCACGAATCTCAAGGTCACTTATACCTGAAATGGCAATGAGGGGTTATTTCATGTACCAAAATGAGTAAAAATTGCAATTTTGTGGGCTAGGATACTTTTGGAGGGATGATATAACGCCCAAGCCTGGAAAGCATTAAACATCACGATTTTGTGTTGGCGGATACATTAGGGTGAGACTGCGGGTGTATATTCTCTTGGGATATTTCAGGAAGGATAATATCCAAGTTACAAATTTGTCGCGTCCAGTTTTGGTTTCGGTAGTCAAAGGTATGTGGGCCGTCTGTTCACCATAAGGCCGTTTATTTGATTCGATGAAACCGAATATTACTATAACATCCATGTGCTGACCAATAAAAGTACCGCTTTTAGTGTTTGTGATTAAGTCAAAGAACCAGGGCAAAGAGTTATATTTCTTTAGACCACCAAGGCTCGTTGCTGTAAAAAGACGCAACCCAGAAGGACTAGTTGAACTTGTCTGACGTACAAGGTTTTTCGTATATAATGAGATTATGGTAAATCTGTAATAATTCGCCCAGTTCAATTGCCCCATATTTTATGGACAAAATTCAATCAATAGTTGGTAATAAAATTTGATCACCCACTAAAATCATTCAAATTACTTAGAAATAAAGGATCATGTGCACGATTTTGGACCAATTTGTCAACTTTTGTGGGATACCCCAATCTGATAGTAGTAGGGAGCAAGCAAAAAAAGTCGTATTGACCTCTTTGTACTTAAACTTGAGGTATTGGCGCTGTGGATTGAAAAGTGACCTCTGCCAGAGTTTGGCCGCCATCTTTAATTTTGTGAAAAAGGGGATGTATTCCTCCGCGGTGATGCGGTCATGTCTGGTGGTGATGCGATCTGCCTCCGCGGACAGAAAGTAGTCCCACGGGGAAAAATGCATGGAATGCATGTATGGATTCTGGGATGTACCGAACTTGAACATCGGGGAGCGTATTTAAAACCACATTGACCTATGACCTCGGGGAAGTACGGGGCGTTGACCTTTGACCTTTGCGTGGACGCGTATCGTTCAGAAGCGAGTATATTGACCTTGGTGGCGTAGTGATATCAGGGTTCAAGTGATCGGGTTGTGGGGCCGAATGACTCCTCTGGGTGGGGGGAAAACAGTCCGCGAGAAAAAATAGTGCGGCGAACCACTAGTGTGGGTCTGTATTTAATCCATTTAAATATTTAAACATTTAAAACTTTAATACATTTAAACTTAAAGAATGCACGGGCTTACCTTGAAGTGTCCAAGTTTTATAATTGGGTGCCCGTCCTATAGGGGCTGTACATGCGAGATTGCATCAGCGTTGGCTGGATGTCAACATCCAATTGGCTGGGTGCCAAGTTTTATATGGGTCGGGTGCCTATTGGCTTGGTGCCAACATCCGGGTTCTGTTGGCATTCATCCAATTGGCTGGCTGCCAATTGGCTCAGTGCCAACTTTTCGCTATAAAAAGGGTTCATTTTGCAGTCCGGTACCAACTCTTTCACTGACCATCCGAAGCTATCGACCACACCACTGCCTACCTATAGCCTGCCTGACCACTGCCTGCCTACAGCCTACCTGCTTGACGGTGTACCTGACCACTGCCTGCCTGTCTGGCGCTGTACCCGACCACTGCCTGTGTAAGTAATCTGCCTGACGCTGTACCCGACCACTGCCTGCCTAACCAGCCTCTCTACCGCATCTACCTGTGTACCTTTCCAGCATGAGTCGTGATCGTTCAAGATCTCCCCTGAGACGAGACGACAACAATATGAGCCCAGAACAAGATTTTCCAGGAGATCCAGCTGTGCCTGCCGATGAAGCATTACCACAAGACCAGTCCGTGAGTGCCATATACCGGCGACATTGGAACACCATTCGCCATTGCTTTCACCGTCAACGACCCATACCATTCAAAGCCCGTTCCTTCTCATTCACCAAACGCTATATAGACGATCTTCTCGCTGTGGATAATCGCTATATAAATGACGCAGTGAAGGATATATATCCACCTTCACTGGATTTGAAGGAAACTACAGATAGCCCTACAGGCACATCATATTTAGATCTATATCTCTATAAAAATGAAGCGTAGCAAAATACGAACGTAGCGTGCAAGATCTATGGCGCTACGTTTCGTAACTTGTGTCTAATTCCGCTTAACCCGGGGCTAGGGGCCGTATGAACCCATGTACTTCAAGATCCTCATGGTACTCATATGAACAGTCACAATCAAAGCGTGACTGAGATACATCATTCTTTAGATGACGACTTTAAACGAATATTATGGATTAAGAATACTGATCAGCGATACGGATTTGATATTTTTGGAACATCATGATGTCTTGCCGGCATCATTGAAAACTGTTGACCGCTTCTCTCTTGCAGGAAACAAGCCTATGTTTATGTATACTATGATTGTCTTTTTGAATTGGTGCTAATACTGTTATATGGAAAATGGAATAGGTCTTTGGATTATGGACGCGGATATTCTCTAATGGACGACGGCTGATTATGAATGACGGACTAGACGCTTGTAATTTTAACCTGTGTATGCCTGGATTCTGCTGGTGGACAAGTTGTCCCCGAGGCCGGGCCCCTGCACACCCAACACTCATAATGAACACAACTATAAGAAAAAATATGAAGACAGACCCGAGGAACCTTAGTGCAGGTTTCTCGGCCGAGTCTCTAATAGTTCGAAATGCACTAAGACCTTTTTCAATCCAAATGACAGATATATTTCTGACAGCAAAGCAAGGCCACGACATCAAACCTTGTAATATTGCGCTTGATGATTGTTTAGCACCGAATTCTACATGTAATAATTTCAAAATTTCTAAGTGTGGACATCGTGGATGTCTCACGTGTCCACTCTTTAATACTTCAGCTTCATTTAGTTCCGCGTTAACTGGTAACTCATATTCTGTTAACTCGTATGTTGATCTTAGTTGTTCTACTACAAACTGTATTTATTTAGTTTCCTGTAAGAAGTGTGGTCAACAGTATGTTGGCAAGACCACCCAAAGACTCCATCTTAGGGTGAACGGTCACAGAAAATCCGTAGGCATTTTTCTGGACCCGACCACGGCTGGGATAACTTTAGTATTCAGATCATAGACGTCGTCTATCCATCTACTAAGGATTCCCCTTTTGGATTTGAGAGAAAAATCCGAGAGCGGGAATTATTCTGGATGCTAGAACTTGGGTCAGTGTTTCCGTTTGGTTTAAATGATAATGTCAGTGGGTTCGGCAATGCTACAAACCGCCGTTCAAACATATCCAACATTACCCAACTATTTAAACCCCATCAACGGAGACATCGCAGCCATGGTTGGCGAAAGTTTAATAGTTCGATGATTCACGATCATATCACTTTAAATTACTTAGTGGGTTTAACTAACACACCCAATAGTATACATAGCTTACGTACAGTTCTGTATGCGTTACCTCTGAGAGCTTAGATCAAATAGCCAGAGATATACAACAATCTGCGTCTTCAGGAAATATAATACCATCAAAAATCATTAAAGTATGTCAAGATATAGCGTATTTTCGATTGTATCGTCCAGTGAACATAATCGAAACCTCTCAAGATCGGCTTTTCCTGAAACTCAACTACTTAGATAAAGGACTGGACATCATTAATTCACCTCGAATCCTGAATGATCCAGAGGTACGCAACGCTGTACCAAACTATTTTAAGTTCACAGAACCTCCTTGCATTTCATATAAGTACACTAAATCTATAGCCACCAAAATATTCAATTACTCCAATGCTGTCCAGGAGTTTGACTGGAACTTATACACGTCAGGAGGCTATAGTTGTGACTGTGAATCGTCGAACTTTATCTATACACCATGCAAACATATTGTGACTGGTGACCTTGATGTGATGAGTGATAAGGATCTGAAATTACTCCTGATGAAAGGACCTAAATATAGAGAGCCAAGAAGAATAAATCTGCAGGCCGACCAGAAGATAGTCCTGTCTGCATTGGAACAGTACGTTATTGATTGGTCTAAGCGAGAAAAAGTTGAACCTACAGTACTCGCTGATTGGCTGGACCTCACTAAGAGCAAGGTCGTTGAAACAATCCGCCATATTGACAGAAGTACTCTTCCCCAAGCAAAACCAGTACTGAGAAACCTCAATTCGCAAGGAGTTCTAGCAAATCTCCAGAGTAAATTCGTCATAGTCCCAGCAGACAAAGCTCCGAATAATATAATATTCATATGTAAATATTACTATTACCAGGTGCTGGTTAAAGAATTGAGTATAGACATACCTTCATCAAATACGTCTACTTACTCCCAAACTGCATTTACTCTGGAAGATTTATTTAACAATCACAAAAAGTTTCTCAGGGAAAGAGGTATTTGTCTTCCAACCAATCATAACGACATACCAAAACTATACTGACTCCCAAAATGCATAAATCACCATACAAAGCTAGATTCATAGCTGGTTCTAGAAGCTGCACCACCAAGCTTCTTTCAACCCCATTGACGAGGGCCCTTCAGGAGGTAAAAGCATTTTGGGAAAGGTATTGCGCCATTATTTCTAAGAACTCTGGCGTTGAATGTATGTGGATATTGAAAACTCAAAATGTCTTACGGAAGAGCTTGATGCTAAAGGTCACATACCGTACAGACATGTATCCACATGGGATTTCTCGACTCTCTATACTACAATCCCTCATCAGGACCTTATTGACCGTCTAAGTTCATTAATAGTATCTGTGTTCAAGAAAACTGATCGTAGATACATTAATGTCAGAAGCCATAAAGCATTCTTTAGCTCTACTACATACAGGTGATATCATTCATGGGATGTTTCTTTGTTTATAGAGTTGCTTGAATTTCTCATTAAAAATATCTATGTGAAATTTGGCAACACAATATATCAGCAGCATATGGGTATTCCAATGGGTACTAATTGTGCACCTCTGTTGGCTGACCTGTATCTGTTCTCTTATGAATATGACTATATACAGGCACTTTCAAAAACCGATCCGTTCAAAGCCCGTTCCTTCTCATTCACCAAACGCTATATAGACGATCTTCTCGCTGTGGATAATCGCTATATAAATGACGCAGTGAAGGATATATATCCACCTTCACTGGATTTGAAGGAAACTACAGATAGCCCTACAGGCACATCATATTTAGATCTATATCTCTATAAAAATGAAGCGTAGCAAAATACGAACGTAGAGTGCAAGATCTATGGCGCTACGTTTCGTAACTTGTGTCTAATTCCGCTTAACCCGGGGCTAGGGGCCGTATGAACCCATGTACTTCAAGATCCTCATGGTACTCATATGAACAGTCACAATCAAAAGCGTGACTGAGATACATCATTCTTTAGATGACGACTTTACAACGAATATTATGGATTAAGAATACTGATCAGCGATACGGATTTGATATTTTTGGAACATCATGATGTCTTGCCGGCATCATTGAAAACTGTTGACTTCTTCTCTCTTGCAGGAAACAAGCCTATGTTTATGTATACTATGATTGTCTTTTTGAATTGGTGCTAATACTGTTATATGGAAAATGGAATAGGTCTTTGGATTATGGACGCGGATATTCTCTAATGGACGACGGCTGGATTATGAATGACGGACTAGACGCTTGTAATTGTACAATTTCCGGCTGGTGGAGCTGACACATCTTCCATCCTACGTGGAGCGTATTTTCAACGACCAAGCCACGTCGTTTCGGGTCAGTATGACTTATGGATACATTCTTCGGCACAAGGAGACCAATCAACTACGGTATTTCTATCCGAGCAACAACAACCATGTATTTAACCAACCCTTCACTGTGACGGACGCCATTTCCCTGGAGCCAGTGGTAGATCAACTCACTACATTAGACCCGTTGGAGTGGGCCCGCCTGCAACGACCGAATAAGAAATGCTTGGTGGAAATGGTTACCAACGTAACATTCTACGTGACGAAATTGCGGAATCATCCTATCGGCGCTCCCGTCATTCTTCCACCTTGGCTGAGTCGACGAAACGGCATGTATGCGTTAACGGCCGGAGCAAATGGACCCTACAAAGACCGGAAATGCTTGTTTCGTTGTTTGGCTGTACATTTGGACCAGTGTAATCCCAAAAATTGTGAGCGAGTGGCCAACTGCTATTGGGAAGAGTATCTAGAGGAACAAGACATGGATAAGCGGCAGTTCCGGGGTGTCCCCTTCAAATATTTGGATGTCGTCGAATCCCTCTTCAAGGTGAATATCTTTGCCTATCGATTATTACGGGAAGGCGAGGAGAGCCCTGAATTTGTCGCTGAATTGGTGCATCGTTCTTCAGAATGGTACGCGTCCACGATGAAGGTGAACGTCTACGACTACGGTGGAGTCAGTCACTTTTCCCTGATCTACAATATGAGCTTCTTCGCCCAGTCTTTCAGCTGTACCCAATGCCAGCGGGTGTTTGACCGTTCCAACAACTTACAACAACACGAGAAAATCTGTACGAACGCTATTCAACGGAAATTTCCTGGAGGTGTATACCACAATACGCCTACTATCTTTGAAGAACTAGCTGATGAGGGTCTTGTGGTGGCGGAAGTGGAGCGTTATTTTCCCTACCGGCCGTGCTATGACTTTGAAACGATTTTGGAACCCATGGACACTACCTCAACCAAAACGCAGTGGACATAGCGTCATATCCCGCTGAGTGTCAGCATTTCAACCAACGTGCCCGGCTATGACGCTGAGCCTGTATGTTTCGTATCGACCGGTGACCCCCATGACCTGATTACGCGTATGATGGGATATTTAGAGGCGGTGAGCACACGCAGTACGGAACTGTTGGTAGTCAAGTTCCAGGATGTTCTGGACGAACTCGATGATCGAATTCCCGAGCCTGGTGTGTCGTTCAGTGACACCAAAGAAAGCGAGTCGGAGGAAGAGGAGAAAAGTGGCGAGGTCGAAAGAGAGATTCGTCCGCAAGATGTACCCTTACCGAAAGTGTATGCGGAAAAACTGAAAGCCGGTTCGTTCAGTACCTGACTCAGTTACCAGTGATCGGGTTTAATTCTGGCCGTTACGACCTCAACATGGTGAAGGAGTTTTTGTACCCTTATTTGGCACAGTCCGGTGAAGTCAAAAGTGTGATCAAAAAGATTAATAATCACATGGCGCTTACTATCACGTCACTGCATTTCCTGGATGTTCGGAATTATTTGGCGCCCAATTATAGTTATGCGTAGTGGGTGAAGGCCTATGACTGTGAACAAGCCAAAGGGAGGTTCCCTTACATTTACATGTCGACACTTGACCGCTTGGAGGAAACAGAGTTACCACCCCGGGACGCTTTTTTCGATGATTTAAAGCAAGAGGCATGTTCTGAAGAAACCTACACTGAACTGCAACAGGTATAGAACGACCAACACATGGGGACCTTGCGAGATTTTCTGATATATTATAATAACTTGGATGTCGTTCCCTTCCTCGAAGCGGCCGAGAAAATGGCGCAACTGTTTCGCAACCAAATGCACATCGACATATTCAAAGAGTGTTTGAGTTCACCTGGCCTGGCTATTCGGTATCTCTTTCAAGACTGTTCTACTTACTTTTCGCTCATTCAACAAAAACACGCGGACATGTATGATTGTTTGCGAGATAACATTGTGGGCGGGCCAAGCCTCATATTTCACCGGTACCACGAGAAAGATGTGACGACCATTCGAGGTGGGAAACTCTGCGACAAAATCATCGGCTTTGATGCGAATGCACTGTATCTGTGGGCCATTGCTCAACCCATGCCAAGCGGTCATTATACGCGGTGGTTAGCGGAAGGCCAGCATTTCAAACCGAAACGAGGTCCCACAGACATATCGCCGACCAGTGGCTGGACTGGGAAGCCCATCGACGCGGTATTTCTATCCGACACCAATCCAACGCCACAGAAAAGCGAGTAGGAGATCGCAAAGTCCCCGTCGATGGGTTTGCCCTGGTGAATGGAAGGCCTACAGTATTTCAGTTTTACGGGTGCTATTGGCATGGGCACGATTGTAAGTTCTCCCACGGTCGCTACAACGATCGCCGTGGGAAATCGGTGAAAGAGCTACAGGCGGAAGTGGTGGACAATGCTGATTATATTAAAGAGTTGGGGTATCATCTGATAGAAATGTGGGAATGTGAATTCCATACCATGTGCCAGGTCCTCCCACAATTGCGTAATTTCCTGAAAGAGCACGAGTACCCCCTCAGTCGTCGTCGTATTCTCACCACGCCACAGATCATTGAAGCCGTGCGTACGGAGACCCTGTACGGGTTTATAGAATGTGACCTGCATGTCCCCGACGCCCTGAAGCCACAGTTTGCAGAGTGCCCACCCATTTTTAAAAACAAGCTGGTGAGTCGGGCTGATATTGGAGAGACCATGGGGGCCTACGCCGAGGAGCATGAAGTACTTAAACAACCGCGCCGGATGCTGATAGGCATTATGTGGGCTGAAAAAATCTTACTGGGCACGCCACTTCTGCGCTGGTACATGAGCCACGGTCTCGAGGTCACACGAGTCTATCAAGTCATACAGTATGTACTCAACGCCTGTTTTTCCGGCGTCGCTGACACGGTGACGGCCGCTCGTCGTCAAGGTGATAAGGATCCCAGTAAGGCCATTATCGCCGAGTCCTGGAAACTCGCGGGGAATAGTTTTTATGGAAAAACTGTGATGAATCAAGCCCGCCACGTCACCGTGAATATATGCACTACGAAACAAGCGCGAACAAATCAACTCGCCGCTGTTTCGCTCCGTCGACGTCATCGATGATGATACCTACGAGGTTACCTCTGCCAAAAAGACCACGCGTTACAACTTACCCCTCCAAATTGGTTGTATGGTGTACCAAATGGCCAAACTCCGGATGTTGGAGTTCCTCTATGAATTTATACACGTGTATTTCGACCAGAGCGATTGGCAGTTGATAGAAATGGACACAGATTCCACCTACATGGGTGTCTCTAATGCAGACTGAGAGTCACTCGTGAACTTCCGAGTCCAGTATGAAGCGGAATGGGATCAATGGCTGCCTCGCCGCGACCACTACCAGCACGGCAAGCGAAGCCCCGGTCTCTTTAAGCTAGAGTGGGGTGGAGAAGCCATGATCGCCCTGTGTTCAAAAACCTATTACTGTTTCGGTGGAGACCAAAACAACAAGTTCAGCTGCAAGGGGGTTAATCGACGGGACCCCACCATTAACAAAGCTCTCAACCTGGACGTGCTTCAAAACCGCGTCAGTACTAGTGGGACCAATCGAGGATTTCGTGTGGTGGATCATCAAATGCGTTCGTACATACAGCAACGAGATGCCTTCACCTTCTTCTATCCGAAACGGAAAGTCCTTCCGGATGGTGTCAGTACCACCTATCTGGACTTGTGAACTGGTGACTACTACATATATTGCCTCTAACCGATGCGAATTTGTGACTGTGTGTGAACTCTAAATTTTCACATGTTGTGAATACTACATGTAATTCTCAAATGCATGTTTTAGTACATAACGCATTCTTGTACATCTAATTTGTATTGTTTGTATTATACAACCCTATTGTACATTCTTCGAAAATTCTCATGAATACCCAATCGACATACATCTGTATACAGTACTTTAATTCGCGTTCCTGACAGTTCTTGTACATTGTGATTCTTGTTTGCATTATGAAATTTCCTTGTATACGTAATATATAGTAATTCTTCACCTGAATAAAAAATTGTAAGTTTCACGTTCTATCAGAATTCACGAATTATTTATTTGTAGTCGAAAAATAATCGGTGGATAATTTTTCATCAAACTAAGAAATACAAAGTCTTTCAAGGAGAGACTTGGAGACTGTCGAATTATCCAGACCACCTCAAATTTATGGAAACTTCAGACCATGCATGCCCGAGACTAATTCGGCCAATTCAAAGGTCACGACTTCGTCGGAGAGAGCATTTTACGTGAATACTTCTCAAACTATTTCTTCCCGGAATTGAAGTGAAATTAACATTATTTTGATGAGACGTGAGAAACTTCTCTGGGTGATCTTGGCTAATCACCCGAATAAACAATATAATATTGTGGAGTAAATGTACCCCACTGGTACCTATGTTGGTCCGAAGTTCGTGGTATATCAAAATATTCGTCCCGTGAAGGTAGTGACGCCCCCGTGACTGGTAACGCTCCCCGTAAATTCCTTTGACCATATTTCTCTTTGCTGTTCATCCGAAATACTCCCACTGACTGATGGGTGAAATACAACTGTATTTGCATTTATGTGTGAGTTTGATAATATATTAGCGGGAGTGTGGAATTCCCCAGGAAACAGGATAAACTTCAGTATCAAGAGACTGGATAACGAATTTATTTCTATACGAGCAGCCGAGAACAGTGAACGCGGAAAGTGTACAGAGGCGATGGCAGGAGAAAAAGAGAACAATCACGTAAAAAACGACTTAGTGCGGGGAAATATCTGATATCATTTTTGAAATCAGCTTGTACAATATGGTCATATTACAGCGAGCACTTGTCATATTCCCGAAGACAAAAGACACAATTTCACAAATTTCATTTTTACAGAAACAACAATTCACGCAGAAAAGTTCAGGGACGTCGCAAAGTCGACTGCGCTTTCAGGCAATAGATTGTGAGAACATTAACGAACCGAGTGAAAATAAAGCAATTTGTAAAATTTTCAACTTTTAAGCTTTTCAAAGTCGCAGTTCCTCGCACAGAATATCCTCGACAATGACCTCAAATTAACAATGAATATTCATGAAGGTTCGTTTGTCGCAAGCGTTCGCCGACGTTTATTCATGTTTACAAACAAGAAAATGCATTCTCTCTCTCTCTCTCTCTCTCTCTCTCTCTCTCTCCCTATATATATATATATATATATACGGTTTCATTTCATCAATGCTTGCAGGGTCACCCGTGGACTTGCAACAATTTGAAACAGTATACTTCTGCACAATGTAACGCGTTGATTTTTTTCTCCAATTCCTACGGTCTACACCCCACGTGGGGGCATTAGTATGCACACACTATATTTTTTTTCATTTTTCATTGGCTGGATTCCCTCGGGTTTTCCACGCTCACCCCACGTGGGTGTATTAGAATGGACATCTATATAAGTCACGCGCTGCAGAAGTGCGCCATGATGGGCACTATTTTTATCCGGTCGCATGCAAGAACACCCAGCCGACATTCTGCCAACAAAATATCTGTTGTACCAACGTAGAGTATTAAGTGCGAATCTCAACTGTTATTTCTGTACTCAAATTGAAACCACTGAGCATTTAATGCTCTTATGCCCAAATGTCAGACCTTTATGGAATATTGTGTTGGGTTGGATTTTCTGGGATCCGTCTAAATTATAATAGTTCCGTTCTGCGTTTCGGCATTCTCCCCAGATTTCAAAATCGCATACATTTTTCGCTGGCTTTGTTACTTATCTTTGATGCTCGTTTAGTAATTTGGTTATGTCGCAATGAAACAAAGTTTGAGAATGTGACGGTGAACCCTGCTTCATTAATCGTTCGTTTTCTTGCTAGACTAAGACTCCGAATTTTGTCCGATTTTTTTTACGTTTTCCTGTTGATTTCTTTCAAACATTTTGGTACTTTTCCCCCGTTTTGTGTAAAGTAACAAATGGCCGTGTAGTTTTTCTGTTCGATTGAGCTAATTCGAATAGGCGTGACTTGTGAGAGATCATTTGTTTACAAATATGTTTTTCGTTGTCAATTCCCTTTGGGCGTGGCTTAACATTTGTACAATGTATCCCATTAGGTTTCATTTGTAATTATGAACATATTTGCTACATTGTGTATGACTGCCTGGCGTCATCTGGTACGTTTCTTTCAGACTTTATGAATCGCTCAAGAAAGGACATTTCAGCATGCACGAAATGTTCTCAAACTGAAAGTTACCTTTTTTGTTAATGTTATATACACCGTCAGCGTTTTTTGTCTCGCCCGATCCATCCACGTATTTTGTTTTCAATATCCAATTTGTTACAATTTATAAACATAACAGCTTATACATATAATTTTAATAGCTGTACTGTCTTTGTCGCGTGTGTAGTCCTTTTTATTTTGATTGTTATCTAATTATTGTCGCGTTTTTTGTTGCATGTCTGAATGATGATTATGAATATTTATATATATATGCGGATAATAAATTCAACGATTTATAAAAAAAGAAAAGAACACCCAGCCTGGCGCCTACATGTTTGCTTGAGTGAGTTCATGTACCGAAGAAAAGATGGCTAAAGTCATCAAGGATTGATGTGTTAATACGGCTACTGATAAGTTCATTTTCATAAAGTCAAGCCGTGATAGTCCAACAATAATTAATACAGTGTGTTCAACACTCCTGAAATGGTACCGAAATGATAGCGAGTGAAAATTTGAAAACAAGCCAGTCAACCCTGCTACTTTAATTGTACGCCTCTTGGCTCGCTTCCGTGTACGTATTTTAGCAGATTTCGAGCGTTTTTCTTCTAAATCTTTTTGCAGATTTTTGGTGGTCCTCTCCATCGTTTTGTAAAGTCGTTGATGACCGCGTGGAGTTTTTATTTGACTAACTTTTTCTTTCTTTGTTTCAACTTTTTTCCTGTACTGTCTAAATAAAATGTTGTCGATATCGAATATGTAATATCTCAAATTCATCACCTGCCAACTTTTGGTTACTTCTTGTGCAACTTTTCGAAACAATGTTTGTAATCACATTTCATTTCCTGGCTATTTTGTTTCCTTTTTATGCTAATTTTTATGCAACTTTGTTCATCACATGTTACTGTTAAGGCCCATTTCCACAGCACGCGTCGCGACAACCACAACTGCAAACCACAACTTTTTGCAGTTTGGCGCATTTCCACAGCACGCGTTATGACAGCGACACTCTCGCCATTCCAGCCATTCAACAGACGGGATTTCCCTCAACGTAACCGGGCTAACGATTTCTATCCCCTCCGATTGGTCGATTGTTCAGCGACAACGCGTTGAAATAGCCCTGGTTCTAATTTTGTCGCGCGTCAAAAATGTGGTTCTGATGTCGCCGCGACTGACGCGTGCTGTGAGTACTACACCATTGAATAACATGACGGCTATTTTTCGGATGTGGTTGTCGCTGCGAAAACGCGTGCTGTGGAAATTTTTCATCTCGATAATTTGGTAGTAGCGTTGGCACTCAGCCAGTTGGCACGGCGCCAAGTCTTTCGCTATAAAAGGGGCGCACTTTCCAATTCAGTACCTTCGCTTATCACTTGCCCTCGGAACCCACGCTACTCGTTACGCCAATATATCAAGACGGCTGACCCACGACGTCAATGTCCTGTAGATGGAGAGATCCCAAGATTTATCGTGCCAGTGATCCGTCCGGAAGCTGTAGATCGACAGGTTTTGGTCCAAGATTCTCTTGATGAGGAGGAAGAAAGTGAGGAAGAAACAGAGCTTGAAGAACTGACAGCCCCTTCTCCATCCACCTTGGAAACAGCCGCGGGATGGTTGACTGCGAGCAGACCTGCAACTTCGCTTCACCTAGCAACTCCTGATGTGAGAACGACACGAATGTCCCGGCTGAGACGTCAATTAGAGGCGGGAGAAATTACTCAACAATCTCAGGAAAACAGAAGAACAGCATATTTTGCTCCGGTGCTCCGTCTGTCGGACTCATATTGCTGGAGTGAAAAGAATATTTCGACCGTGAGGTGTTTTTTCCTGACATTTTTTTCAAAAAGCACTTTTCAGTGCTGCCAATTCTACCGAAAGGGAACTTCTATCAATGCACAATTCAATTCAAAAACACCGGAATGACCCTCTCCATTTCCCTATACATAAAAAAAACACGTACACATACCATATGAATTTATAATATTTTTATTTTAACAACAACACAGAAGAATGAACATTTTTTCCCATTCTCGGTAATATCGATCTGATAATTCCTGCAGGCATTTACTTTCACGCCGGACGATTAAAAATATGTAATTGATTTACGGTAGCGTGGTAGAAGAGCAGCAAAGTATACAATGTAACTTAGTGTTGCAACAATTGTGTTAAAATGTTGCGACATCGCAACATTTGGCCTAGTGACTTGGATATATCAAAAACATAAACAGATATTTCTCTCTAAGTGTCTATAATAGTTCAGATTTGTAAATATTTATCCAGCAACCGTTTGGGGGGGGGATGTCCCTTCTGCTTATGTGCGCTGTGTTGTGAGAGGAAAGCGTCCATATGGGAGCGTGGAATTCTAGCTGGGCATCGGGTTTGAAATACCTCCAAGATTTGTATTTCATTACTGTCCTGTATTGTACACACGCCATATGAATTTATAATATTTTCTTATTTAACAGCAACATCAACACGGAAGAGTGAACAATTTGTTTTTCCTATACTCAGTAATCTCTTAAATAATATAATTCCTGCAGGAATTTAGTTTCACGTCGGGGGATTATAAATATATAATTGATTTACGGTAGCGTGGTAGAAGAGCAACAAAGTATACAATGTAACTTAGTGTTGCAACAATTGTGTTAAAATGTTGCGACATCGCAACATTTGGCCTAGTGACTCGGATATAAAACATAAACAAACAGCCAACACGGAAATATCTCTCTCTCTGGGTGTCTATTATAGCTCAGAATTGTAAATATTTATCGAGCAACCGTTTTTGGAAATGGCCCTGCTGTTTATCTGCGCGGTGTTGTGAGAGGAAAGCGTCCATATGGGAGCGTGGAATTCTAGCTGGGCATTGGGTTTGAAACCGCTCCAAGATTTGTATTTCATTACTGTCCTGCATTGCTTCTTTCAAAATCTCCTCTGTTAAAAACAGCCCCACACATTCATGCTTAATTTGACTGAGTGATTTATATTGACATCCGGCACATTGTTCCATGCGTAACGCTCGAATGTACGGCTTTAGTTCGTCCATGTAAGTGTCGAACCATAAGCTGGATAATTTTTGCATGATATCTCCATTCAGCGATTCAGAAATGTCTGGTGTCAACCCTTGCAGCGTATTCCATGCGCGTAAATGCAGCGTCACGCCCTCAGTTTGCGGAAACCACTTGTGTTTTCTACGTTTCCATTTGCGCAGATGGACCAACACCATGTAACGGTTAACCGTTTGCGTAGAGAACAGTTTGAATCAGGAGCCGTGTGCTACGTTGGAATGTGGAAGAACGACCTTGACCCATGTCGTCAGCGTCGAGCAAGGCAGATATCAGAAATGCATTCCCCCGTATTTCTCGCTTACCAGAACGAGATAGGAGTTGCCCTTTACGTGGAATTTTCTCTACAAATTATGGATTGGGATGGCATGCTCATTTATGAACTATGAACTGTAATTTCGCTGTGGAAGACGATCTTCGGTTCGGTCGAAACGTCTCCGTTCGTGAGGAAGCCTCCTGTGAGGACTTTTTGGGTGTGGAGAGTGCACACCCTATTTAAGCTCGAGCTGACATTCCAATCGAGGAGAGACCAGAAAGAGAGGGCTGGAGAAACACGTCCAGGTCAGCCTGTAACTTATTGATTTTGGCATAATTTACGGTTGGGCCGTAAAGGCAGTTGTTTTGGCCTGGGAATCTAAAAGGTTATAAATCCTGTAGTTAGTGTAACCTGTGAAAACACGCCAATCCAATGAGAATTTGCCGGCTCGCATTTTCGGTGTGGAAACGTGTTTGTGGTTATACTATAGTTTAGGGAACACGTCCGACTGGCGTGTTGTATGTACATGTAGTTTTGGGGTATTGGATAATACTGTAATGAGACATGCGTTTGCCTGTAGCACATTTAGGCAACTTGCATGGTCTAACTTCAGTATAAAATAGGGCTTTTAGTGTCTATACCAGTAGGTTGATAATTTCGACAATATTGCTGTGCTATCTCGCTGCACTGGGACTTAAGCCACAATATTTGTTGATCTTCTTGACCGTGTAGCGGTATATGACTATAGTCAGGAGATTCCCTCCCTCCCCAGAAACATACAACTGCACTAAATACCGGGATACATCAACCAAGTTTCCCCCTGCCATAATCCTACAACGTATCGTGGAGCCTGTTTATTCGTCGCCGACAGCCGGGCAACGCTTTACGGGACGGAAACGTTCGCAGTATTACAGCCGGCGGGCCGAGACAAGACACAGGCGGGCGAGCCATTTTTCGTCGGGAAACATCGATAAACTGGGCCGGGCGCTTCGAGAGCAAGGGGAGGCCGCAAACAGTTACACAGACGGCGTATAGCTGGCCATAGACAAGTTACAGATGCAGCTTACAGATTCAACTGGAAGGACATGTGTCTTTATCACACATACGAGCAAATAAAGACGCACAGATCATAAACAGTACAGTACCAGTCCAGCCATACCGATCACCATTATACCGTCGAGAAAGATACAGCACACAGAGCACACAAGAAACAAACAGAACACAGATCTTACAAGAAGGAGACGTGTATTTATCACACGTTCAATACAGACACCTACAGAACACAGATCTTACAAGAAGGAGACGTGTATTTGTCACACGTTAAATAAAGAAACACAGAGCACAGGTTATACAGTCAAGAAAGCCACAGACCACAGATCCCACAGGGAGGATATGCGTATTTATCACGCATAAAGGCACGGTGCAGGTGGGCTCACTTTTACCGATGTAAAAGCAGTAACAAGACATACAGATTGCAGTAGGATACGTGTGTTTATCACACGCTACAGAAGGCGGGCTTCCTTTTACCGATGTAAAAGTGGTAACAAGACTTACAGACTGTACGGTCAAGCCAAGGCACAGATTACAACGGCAGTTTACAGACAGTATGATGTTTCATCGGTTCCAGATGAAATGGTAATACAAGATATACCCAAGCAATTGTCCTGACGGTCCCTGAGAGTTGAGTGGTGCGTGATACTTACCTGAGAGATCGTCGTGAAGTCGTGTAGTCACAGGCGTGTCTATAGACGGGTCGTAGCAGCCGTAAGGGTTGAGACGCCGGGCTATACTTACCTGTGCGGGAAGCAGACTGGTGAGCTGACAAGTTAGGGTCAGGCTCCGACGACTGGGGGTGAAGCACACGCCGGGTTGCCACGTCTCTGGAGAGAGCGTCACTGCCGTGACGTTCCAACGACTGGGTGTCTTATCTGGAGAGAGCGTTACTGCGTAACGTTCCAACGGGCCGTGACGTTTCAGCGACTTGGGGCCATATCTGGAGAGAGCGTCACTGCCGTGACGTTCCAACGCCTGAGGGTATATATATATTGGGGAGAACGTTACCGCCGTAGCGTTCCAACGGGCCTTGACGTTTCAACGACTGGGCGACGTATCTGGAGAGAGCGTTATATCCTTAACGTTCCAACGACTGGGTGCCATCCCTGGAGAGAGCGTTATATCCATAACGTTCCAACGACGGAAGAGAAGGGCCCGCAGCCAGGCCGCCCTTATCCCCAGAAGAGAAGGGCCAGCAGCCAGGCCGCCCTTATCGCGCATTAAAGCACTATATTAACTGTAAAGTTATATGCATACACTCTCATATATATATTATTACCATATAACATCAAGCTTAAACTGCACACATTCTCTTCTATTATCCACATATACACCAGGGATACGTTTAACTCTATATGCACACACCAAGTGTACGTATCCGTGAACCTTATGTGCACACACCAAGTGTACGTATCCGTGAACCTTATGTGCACACACCAAGTGTACGTATCCGTGAACCTTATGTGCACACACCAAGTGTACGTATCCGTGAACCTTATATGCACACCCCAAGTGTACGTATCCGTTAACTTGTGTGCACACATCCTCTCACGTCACGTGTATATATACATCAAGGTTATTTGCATACACTCTCCTAG
>JAVTVY010007344.1:0-46039 GCA_036873755.1 Hanleya hanleyi | reverse complement strand
GTAGAGTATTTGAATTTGTTTTTTTTACATATATATATTGAAGCTACAAAAAAAAGAGAGAAAAAAAAATCTTACAATATGGATGAACACAGTTATTCCAAATCAAATGTGTCAAAGAATCACATACAATCATTACAAGGAGAGAAATTTGTTCCATCCACTCTGCACTATTGGAAAAGGAACACAATTATGCCAAAGTTTCTACATCAGAAAGTGTGAACGCAACAGTTGCTTGCACTTTTGTGCAACAATCCAGCTAAGTTTTAGATGTTCCAGGAGATGAAAATTGTTTTTTTTTCACTGTATTAGCTCAGCTCTCCATGGTGGTATTTCATGGCATAGGTACTGTAGATTTGTTTTTGACAACTGGTGGGACTCACAAAAAGATGTGTTGCTTCATCATGATAAACATTCCCAATCCCAACAAGGTTACAGGAAGAACATGGTGCTAGGTGATGGGTGGACAACAGCTTGTGAAATACATGCTGCAACTATTTGTGTATGGCTAAAAGGGACCAAATCCAACCCGAACACCCACCTTCCTGAAGCCTGCATCAGTGTACATGAATATTCTGCTGATAAACCAAAAACAGAGACCATAAATCTTTTATTGGACAGTTGTCACTTCATAATTTTCAAAGGAATCATATTGGTCAATGATTAATTTCTGACAAATAATAAAAATTATTTTTGTCAGTCTAGATGCCCATTACTTAACTCTACTCTTATACCAGGGAAACTGTAAGTCCTGAGCTCCCTCTTCATCAGTGATTATTAGACTCCACCAAGCACCAACTTTCTATATTCATCATATTTGAATATATTTGAAATTATCTGATCTAGCTAGCCACATAGAATACTGAACCTTGACAGGGGATATTTAACAGGAATGTAATTTAATACATTCAGTGCCATATATTGTAAAATGAATAGTACAACTGTGGGCATTTTCTAGAATTTTCATTCATCATATTGGTTGGGCTTTATTTTGTCCAGCTCTTGTGTTTTGTCAATATCCAGTTGAATATAGATCTCACCTAAATTAATACTTGCGATTATGTAGCAGAAATCATAGAAGAAGTTATTCTCCCCCAGTCCATATCATAGTTTCCGCATCATAGTTTCAAAAACTATGATGTGAAAGTCATAAATATGAGAATTGTATATAATAATATATATTTAAATATAATAAATAAATCATAATATATAATCAAAAAGAAAATCTTATTTTGTATTTTATAATATATAATATATTTCATGTATTTAATAAATATAATAATTTGAATAATATTCATTATGTGATGAAACTCCACATCATAGTTTCCACATGAATGAATGATATTAAGGCCTACCACAACTTTCCCACACCACTTATTTGTCTGCTTATTGGCTTATTTTTGGACAAGTAAAGCAGAGGCTAATGCAGTTGGTCAGAAAAATTGATTTGAAATAATTATTATTAGGCCTGATTGACTGATACTTAAATCGAGACTAGGTGGGGGTCGCCCTAGCCCAAAAACTTCTGGCTCGTGGTTCTGAGGGTCGTGGCCATCACTATATTTTACCAAACACAGTCGAGTTTTCCCGGCTATAGAAATTTCACAGTTTATATTCAGGGTTGACTACAAATCCCTGGAATTAGGCTGGAATCCCAGGAATTATGCTGGAAACCCATGGATAATGTCCATGATCACAATATTCTGGACAGCATGAACAATCCATAGACGATCTCCATGAAATCCATGGATGATGTCCATGGACACTATGGTTCATGATGTCAATGGAAACCATGGCATATGGAGAATTCAGCATGGAAATTGGACTTAGAAAAATTTTGTTAAAAAACAGGCTGGAAAAACCATGGACATTGTGGACTTAGACAATTTTTCACAGAAATAAGTGTGGAAAATGCAAGTTGCACTATTTCTTGTGTTCTGAAATGGGCAGTAACTTTATCAATCTTGGTAACCAAGATGATACATGTATATCGGAAAAAATACCATGTAGTAGTAATGCTGTGAGAAATATGTGTGACCTGTCTTGTCGTTATTTTCTGAGATCTCATACAACAAGCCAATGACAATTCGACTTCTTTAATTTGACATTGATTGGCATTTGGTTCACTTTCAACTTTTTGGAGAAGAACGTTTACCACAATCTATGTCTGAATATGATATCTTATTCACATATGCTTCCTACCACACTATATTGTTGCACAATTCTAATTGCAATTACAAGGGACTTATAATTTCATTTCAGCAGTGACTTGCATAATCTTTTTCACTAC
Organism: Hanleya hanleyi; assembly: GCA_036873755.1. Classification (NCBI taxonomy): domain Eukaryota; kingdom Metazoa; phylum Mollusca; class Polyplacophora; order Lepidopleurida; family Hanleyidae; genus Hanleya; species Hanleya hanleyi. The sequence goes on along the minus strand of JAVTVY010007344.1, from coordinate 43,752 downwards.
TTGTACCAATTTTAGTAATCTCGGACAGGGGTATGTTAATTTGACACATTGCTCAAATTTTAAAGCAAAATTTCAAATACGAGTCATCTTCAACCCTGCCTATATGGTTCATACATGTACAATTTAGTTATATACAAATTGGTTACAATATTTTTCATCACCAGAATGACCACATTATTAAAAACCACATTACCAGGTTTTACTACACTCCACATAATGTAGAATGTTGCAGTCGTAATGATTTGGAATATAAAAGACTTAGATCGCACAGTAGTATTCTAGTCTAAGAGTTTGTCTGAAACTTATTCACTACACTCTCAATAATAAGCACATAGTACACAATGTTCTGTTATCAATGTAATGTTCTGATACATTCACAACTTAATCTGTAAGTGATTTAGAAGGGCTTCTGCACATTTCTGCAACTGAAGGTGCTGCAAAGACTTCTGCCCATATTGCAGAACTTTGATAATTGTATATATACTCTGTGGAATTCCTGATACTTTAATATGGTAATAAGTTAAACTAGAATGTGGCCTAACATATATTGATCCATATAATCATAGCAATTAGTCATTTCATGCAGATGTTTAATATTCAAAATGATTATTCTATGTCTCATGATGGGATCTAGTGCCTGCATATATGGAGTCAGAAATCCAGATATATTCGGTTACATGAACCAGTTGTCAAAACGAGTTGATCTGCAGCAATACTGCAGGAAACATGGAAACCCTGGACATGGAATCCCTGGACAGTGTCCATCCTCGTCCATCAAACCCTGGACAGTGTCCATCCTCGTCTGTGAAAACGCTGGACAATTTGTCCCTCGTTGTCCATGGAAACCCTGGATAATGTGTCCATCCTCGTTCATGGAAACCCTGGACTACGATATCCTGCCTTTCTCAAAACAAATTTTCATACCCTGGATTTAGAGCATGGAAACACCCTGGAAAACTGTCTGAATACTCCAGGGTGTTTATAGGGTCATTTTTTTTCCATGGAAACCCTGGAATTTCTATAGCCGGGTAAGGGTCGCCCGTGTCTCTCTCCCACAATGGTGTCCCATCTTACAAGATAACAAACAGCATTGTGGGAACATAGCACCATGTGATTTTATCTTGTAGCACCAGTAAAAATATAATCATCGAGTTAAGGAGTGGGCCAGCAACTTGTGTGATAAATGTGGCCAGGTTGATAGTGTTCGACATGCAATGTATGCATGCTCTACAGCACAAATGTTTTGTGAACATCTTCACGTATGGCTCCATTTGATATTTCGTACATGGGGCTACGAGTTTGATGACCCAATGGATGATAAAATGATAATGTTTGGATTTGTATACTTTCCCCATACGAAGTTGCCATATAATATCAAAATGGTACTGGAGTATGTTCTTGCCTGTGCAAGATACTTCATATATAGATCAAAATATACAAATGAAACTCTCTATCTAACAACTTTTAAAGTCTACTTGAAGCAAAATATTGATGTTTTACAGAAATCCAAAATCTCCAAGTATAAACTGATAACTGAAAATATTCGTAAATATATAGCATCTGCGATATGATTTCAGTCATTTTACATGTACATACATGTACTACATTGTTACAACATATCTTTGTGGTCCTAGTTTATCGGAGTTAGTAACCGCAAAGCCTATGTATTTCATATGTAACCGAGTCGGAGTTGATAGATACCAGTAGGGGCCTATGTATTTTTCAGTAGCCTATGTAATTTTCATTAGCCTATGTCCATCATTGAAATACCTATGTCACTGTGTTTAAAGTACAATACTGCTGTTGCCATGCACCCATAGTATGCATGATGCCCTGTCATATGGTGGTTAACATCTGATAGTAATAAGCCCCACTCCCCAGGGATCCTGGACCTTGGGAGTGTTAAGTGTAACAGGAATACAGAATAAAGTATGAAAAAAAAAAAAAAAAAAAGAGTTAAGGAGTGGATTAACAGATAAACAATAACAACAACAAAAGTTATAGTTGTCCATTATGGGTATAGTTGCACATATCCTGCGCTCACTTTTAGGCTTTGCCTACTACATATTAGTATACATAAACATAGGCTAGTTTCCTGCAAGAGAGAAGCGGTCAACAGTTTTCAATGATGCCGACAAGATATCATGATGTTCCAAAAATATAAAATCCGTATCGCTGATTAGTATTCTTAATCCATAATAATCGTTGTTAGAGTCTTCATCTAGAGAAATCACTCTCGTCACTTTCGATTTCTTTGGGAGGAATACAATCAAAATATCGACATGTGGGGTCATGTGACTTCTTGTCAGTACGCCGCTACCCACCATCATAACAGAAATCTACATTGATTGACGATTAGAAAATAACATGCTTACTCAACACAGTAATTTTCTTGTTTTATTGGATGTTTTCATCAATGCAGTTCAGTTCGTTTCGTCGTTAACATGGAAATAAAATATACCTTAAAAGCTGGGTTTTCTTTGCTAGTATAAGGCTACCACGGGTTTAGAGAAATAAAAAAAAAATATGAATTTATTTTCATGACATTTACATGTTTGCAGAAATCGTCCTGATGTGAATATCGCAATATTAATAGGCGTCTCTTCTAATGACTAGTTTTAACTATGATCATGGAAATTATCCTCTCAAAATAGAACATATTTCGAAGATAGGAGTGATATTGGGTGTCTACGTATTAGATATTTTGTTTATCCGCTGATAAGAAATGGCATAACACCACCAGTCATGGGCAATAGCTGGTCCACGTCAGTAAACACATATCAAAGCAGCAATATATATTCAATTCCGTAAATGAGATGGGATGAATCTGGTTACATGCTAGAATGCACTGTATCTTCAACATGATTATGCCTGTGCTGTGCGCAGATTCATTGTTGTCTTCTGTTAGCTCATATAGTATTTACTACATTCGACCGCCAAGGGACCTTAGTTGTCAGAAATATACCGTAATCATACTTTATCACCCAGTAGATCAATGCAAGATCGATACGGGGGATTGCTCACAGGAAATGGAAGATTGTGAAAGATTTTCGTCTTGAAATTGAGAGCACAGACCGATTTGATCGTAGGCTTATTCATCATGTCGAGTCAATCTGCTGTTTAATCAAGTTTTCACGATTATATAATAATGTTCCGGCTAATATCGATCTGACTGTAACTGCATGGCACCATGGTTATCGGAGTATTTTGCTAAACCTCATTCGTGTCGGTGTGTTGGGAATTTATTAAAAAACGTTAAAAATGTCAGTTTCGCTTGATGATATATTCCGTGTTATATTTAAAAATGAGTTAGTTTTGACATAAGTGGGTATTATATCCACGAACGCTCATGAACGATAAATGCAGCTAGCCAAATTCTACGGATATACACGCCTAACCTGGAACGCCATGCGCCATGTGTTGTAGGGATATTTCAGTTTACTTGCTGTGATCCATTAATGAACCGATATTTGTGGTCTTTACCAATAACGGATCGTCCTTAATCATGTAGCATACTATGCACAAAAGAAAACTAGCGTGTTGCGTAGTGAGAACAAATTGCTACCATAGAATCATTCATGTTGAGACCTGCACACTCTTAGTACTTATTATTAATACAACGCTCCTACCTCGTTCACTCTCAAAATGTGTTACTGGACACAAATACGGTTGTATCAATAACGGTACAGGTGCTGCTACTGCACTCAATCACTTTTAAAATCGAACTAGGAGAGAAACGCTGGTAATGTCAGGTATAGTGCAGCACTATTAGCTGCCAGGCCGGCCTGGTTTCCTGTACTGGACACAACTTTCACGCATAAATCAATGAAGTTCTACTGTACTATTCCTCAGCTGTTGCTAATTAAGGGGTTAGATAATATCGAAACCATGACATTGGCCGCCGATGCTGCATGCAAAATCCGCAACGAAGTTCAAGGCTTTCGCATGATGATTGCTGTATAATACGCGTGGACATGATTTTCAAACTAGAACATGAAAATTAATGCTTCTGAAACGCTGACGCACCGGAATGCACCCACCATCCAAATTATCCTTCATCTGTTGGTGTTACTTTCAATACCAAATAGTGTTCCAAGAAAATGAGATCCCACTGACTGCGTTCCCATCGGTGTGTGTGAGTTTATTTCGATGTTGCTATAAGAAAGTTTCTCTCGAATTTTAAAAGAAATGTTTTATCAGTCGTTCAATCAGATTAGTTGGTGCCGATGTGATTATTAAATTTCCTTAGTTATCCACAGGTCGCCATTGAATTAAACAAGATCTTTTGGGATTTATATACGATCAAATGAACTCGAAGGTGATGAGGATGACATTATATGATGTTGCTCTGATTCTTCCAGATATTATGAATTATGACATAATCTCACAAAGATATATGATTTATCTTCCCCAGGTCCGGTGATTGGTTTGGCCGTGGGTTGTGTATGTGGTGCCCTGCTCCTACTGCTGGTCTTCTTTCTATTATTAAGATGGTATCGTCAGAAGAGAGCGAAGGCTTCCTGCTACGAGAAGATGGGATCAGAGTACAAGAGCATTGCCCATGTGCAGACTGCCTCCATAGCCGGAGGGCCCGTAACGTAAGAATAGCTTCTTATTCAAACACTCCAAAAAATAATGTGAAATATCTTAATCGTTTCCAGCCACTATTCAGCTTGTTGGACACATCCGCACTTGTTAATATCAAAGCGCTTGAACGCAAACCTGCCGGTACAATAGCTGAGTACCGAAGTATCCTTGAATCTATGTTATTCAGGCATCGTGGCTATAAATGCACTAAATAACCATTGACAAAATTGATTGGCAGATTATCTTTTGTCATTTACAAAGATATCGTATAACAGTATTTGAAAATAGTCACAAACATTTCTGATCTCACTTTCCATTGGCCTACTTTCCGTGTGTTTTCAGTGGCCAATGAATTCCTGTGCGAGATATAGTACTTCATTTGTAGGCCGTAGTAGCTACATTTGTATTCATCTTATCGTCTTTCAACACACATGTACTATCATTGCCCTCAGGTAGATAATTTTCTTTTAAGAGTGGAAAATGAATCAATCATTTGCAAATATATGCCCCTATATCGCCAATTCTTATCTATTTACTAATCGTTTCTTCAGACCCAATTAATTGGTCTTTGAGTATATTAAGACTGGCTTGGAGCATTTTGGCTCAAACCCAGGATACCTATTGAAGGTACAATAAGTCAACTCGGCTACAAGGTATCGTTAAGGTACACTCTAAAATTAAGGTATAATTAAGGCACATCTAAGGTACCAGACAGGTATATACCTCTTAAAGGCATATACCTTGCTACTGTGAGGGACTATACATCGATGACTTCAGCATCACCAATAAGTAGTATATTGAAGACGACGCCCACACCTTTCAATACAATCAAGGATATTGAATATTAGTTTGCGTCTTGCCGTAGGGAACTACATTGTTGTAATGAATAGCGTATCCTTAACTTAGAATAGATTTGTCTCTAGTTTTATTGTTCTCACTTGATAAAACTGTTTCCTACTCCAGATACAGACGATAGAAATGGCCGGTAATTGACACTTGCTTATTTACTGTTATCTACTATGAGCTCGTACGGAGAAGGCGTAGGTCTATTGTAAAAATGTCACGAATATAAGTATTCCTGGCAAGCATGACCATCTCTGTCAAATCAGAATGAGCGCACTTTCCCCACCATGAAAAAGTATGTACATGTAAGGGCTTAATATCAACTCAAATAATCTTACAATTTGGGATGAATATGAACCAATTAAGTGACATAACTGTAACGCTAAGCTTCGTGGGTGGGGGGGGGGGGGACGGGGCGGTGCAACAAGCCCATGATGACGAAATCGCTAAATTTCCGGAAAATCTTTGAAGTATTTTTTTACGGCTGAGGGAAACCATGATGGTGTGGAACGGAATCTTATTCAATTTGTCATTAACATTTGCTAAATATGTTTGCAATCTTGCAACACAATGCAAAATACCGTATTGTAATCTCGCTACAACAATCGAAATTTGAATGGTGTGTTAAAACATTTCAAACATAACTGTGTTGATGGCCTCAGAAGTTACATTTTGATACATTGAATTGGTTATAATTGTATATGGAATATCCTGTTTGAATAGTGCGTATGTCGTAGCTGACGATAATAAGGAGGTCTTATAAATATGGATTCAGAAACGTCAAAATTGCCCGATTCCCCATTGTCGGAAATCAACATCCAGATGTAATAGTGGATTACGGAGCTTAGGGAGCACCGAAGATCATTTGTGTTATCCACAGTATATTGTCTGTATGCTTGAACAATAATTGTATCGGATATATTCCTATTGTGTAACTATGGTCAATACAACATGGACAAGATACCGGGCGGCTCAAATAGTGATGGGAACAACATTTCTACGAATTATTTGGAACTGCGGAACGCCTATACGTTTTGAATAACTAACTCAGACTAGCAACTGTGGTCGCGCAGCTGGCCTAACGTATATGTAGACTATCTCGGCAGGTGATCGAGGACGGTGGTCAACGGTTCCCTAACCAACGATGTATTGGACAACTCGAATCCATAGTAAATTGTAATGTTCGAAAACACGTTCTCTGTAATCTACAATCTGTCCAGCGCTTTACATTTAAGCGCATTTCTTTGAAATATACAGCCGATTTCGTCTATTCTATGTTTTCCATCATACCTAGGGCTTCAGTTGATTATGCAGTCGTGATAAGTTGATTATGCAGTCGTGATATTCTACATTTGTTGAAGGTAGAATCTTTTACGGAGGTGTTAAGTGGTTTTGGCACACGCATTCAAGGACTTATGAAGATTACAAAGATATAAAAATGTCGTTTAACTCCTGTGAAGTGAACCCCAACAATGCTTAATTGGTTTTTCCTACGAAGTAGGCTCTCACTTACAAATTGTCCGGTAATGAGTGAGTCAGTTCAGCCGAATCCTTTCGTCGGCAAAATAAGGAGAACCGTTGACATTAGAACCTTTGTTTTTGGCATGAAGGTGCATTAGGCATGAAGTTCTGAGCTGACCTACTCTTGATGAAAATTTCTGGTGACTTTTGATGAAAATCACTGCTGATTCTGACTTGAGCAGTGCCCAGCTTAATATAGGCAGGATTTCAACTGGGTGAGGGGGAGAATTCCAAGAGTTCAGTTCGCGTCGAAGTCCTAATGCCAACCCTACTACAACCGAAGTCAGAATATAATCAGTACGGTAGCTAGCAAATGTTATACAGTATGCGGTATCCCCTATGCCCATCAGTGGAGTAAAAATTGGAATGGTAGGCAAAATCGATGTGCACTTTGCTTTACAATTGCTTTACAATTGTAAGCTAGATGAGCTATCATGTTCTATAAATCTCTATCAGTCTATTGAAAGTAATCGTAGTGAAAAACTCCTCATTCCTGTTCAGTGCTAACCGCTTATGCCGGTGCTAGGGGCCGTGTGGTCATGTCGTCCAAGTTGCCACATGATCAGGTACAATAAAAGCGTACCTGAGATACAACTCATATCACGAATCGTTAGATTCTTGGTATGTGCTTTAGAATAGGTTAACCGGAAGACTATACTGTGAAGTCATGTGGCTCTGTCAGTATGTCGGCACCTCTTCCCACTCCCCTTATATGTGTTGTAATTATTCTGATAGCACAATTTAATTGATGTACAACGTTAACCGATGTGGGGGCTAACCATGTCCGGTGGCTAAGAGTGTCCGGCCCCTATCTTCTAACCCAGCTAGGACATTTTTCTCCACATTGAGGACAAGTGTCCGTCCTTGGTTGCAGTAGAAAAGGATATGAAAAGAGACACTAATCACCAGGACATTCTTATCCATCACATCGGCGCAGTTGTTTGCAATCTATTTTGGGAACATGCCTAGTACATGTTTGATTCATGTAGATATTCCTAAGCACGCGTGGAGTTAGCTTGCGATTACCCCTGTAGAACGTGGTTGATTCTAAACACGTTTTCCATCATTATTTTGTTTGAGCTTATTACCCTTTTCTAGACACGTAGACCTGAACATACTCAAATCCTGTCGAAGATCCGAACGTCATGTCTATACAATGTACCTCTGCAATGAGACTTTGTCGTGAAATAAACCTGATGTCGCACGGCCTCGTGAAGAACCAGCTGGGGTTCTGAATACAAATACGTGTCCTTACTTTTCACAAATACTAATGTCGGATCCTACGTTGAATAGTCAGCCGTGGTCCATTAAGAATATCCTCGTCCATAATCGAAAGACCCCCTTCGTAAAACAATACCAGCACTGAACTCGTATAGACATAACTATTAATAAACATCAGGTAATTTCCTGTACGAGACAAGCGGTCACTAATTTTCACTCATGCCGGCAATGTTCGTATCTTCAAATCCGTGTCATTTTCAGTACTTGAAGACGACGCCCACACCTTTCAATACAATCAAGGATATTGGATATTAGTTTGCGTCTTGCCGTAGGGAACTACATTGTTGTAATGAATAGCGTATCCTTAACTTAGAATAGATTTGTCTCTAGTTTTATTCTTCTCACTTGATAAAACTGTTTCCTACTCCAGATACAGACGATAGAAATGGCCGGTAATTGACACTTGCTTATTTACTGTTATCTACTATGAGCTCGTACGGAGAAGGCGTATATAGGTCTATTGTAAAAATGTCACGAATATAAGTATTCCTGGCAAGCATGACCATCTCTGTCAAATCAGAATGAGCGCACTTTCCCCACCATGAAAAAGTATGTACATGTAAGGGCTTAATATCAACTCAAATAATCTTACAATTTGGGATGAATATGAACCAATTAAGTGACATAACTGTAACGCTAAGCTTCGTGGGTGGGGGGGGGGGGGACGGGGCGGTGCAACAAGCCCATGATGACGAAATCGCTAAATTTCCGGAAAATCTTTGAAGTATTTTTTTACGGCTGAGGGAAACCATGATGGTGTGGAACGGAATCTTATTCAATTTGTCATTAACATTTGCTAAATATGTTTGCAATCTTGCAACACAATGCAAAATACCGTATTGTAATCTCGCTACAACAATCGAAATTTGAATGGTGTGTTAAAACATTTCAAACATAACTGTGTTGATGGCCTCAGAAGTTACATTTTGATACATTGAATTGGTTATAATTGTATATGGAATATCCTGTTTGAATAGTGCGTATGTCGTAGCTGACGATAATAAGGAGGTCTTATAAATATGGATTCAGAAACGTCAAAATTGCCCGATTCCCCATTGTCGGAAATCAACATCCAGATGTAATAGTGGATTACGGAGCTTAGGGAGCCCCGAAGATCATTTGTGTTATCCACAGTATATTGTCTGTATGCTTGAACAATAATTGTATCGGATATATTCCTATTGTGTAACTATGGTCAATACAACATGGACAAGATACCGGGCGGCTCAAATAGTGATGGGAACAACATTTCTACGAATTATTTGGAACTGCGGAACGCCTATACGTTTTGAATAACTAACTCAGACTAGCAACTGTGGTCGCGCAGCTGGCCTAACGTATATGTAGACTATCTCGGCAGGTAATCGAGGACGGTGATCAACGGTTCCCTAACCAACGATTATTGGACAACTCGAATCCATAGTAAATTGTAATGTTCGAAAACACGTTCTCTGTAATCTACAATCTGTCCAGTGCTTTACATTTAAGCGCATTTCTTTGAAATATACAGCAGATTTCGTCTATTCTATGTTTTCCATCATACCTAGGACTTCAGTTGATTATGCAGTCGTGATAAGTTGATTATGCAGTCGTGATATTCTACATTTGTTGAAGGTAGAATCTTTTACGGAGGTGTTAAGTGGTTTTGGCACACGCATTCAAGGACTTATGAAGATTACAAAGATATAAAAATGTCGTTTAACTCCTGTGAAGTGAACCCCAACAATGCTTGAATTGGTTTTTCCTACGAAGTAGGCTCTCACTTACAAATTGTCCGGTAATGAGTGAGTCAGTTCAGCCGAATCCTTTCGTCGGCAAAATAAGGAGAACCGTTGACATTAGAACCTTTGTTTTTGGCATGAAGGTGCATTAGGCATGAAGTTCTGAGCTGACCTACTCTTGATGAAAATTTCTGGTGACTTTTGATGAAAATCACTGCTGATTCTGACTTGAGCAGTGCCCAGCTTAATATAGGCAGGATTTCAACTGGGTGAGGGGGGGGGGGAGAATTCCAAGAGTTCAGTTCGCGTCGAAGTCCTAATGCCAACCCTACTACAACCCAAGTCAGAATATAATCAGTACGGTAGCTAGCAAATGTTATACAGTATGCGGTATCCCCTATGTCCATCAGTAGAGTAAAAATTGGAATGGTAGGCAAAATCGATGTGCACTTTGCTTTACAATTGCTTTACAATTGTAAGCTAGATGAGCTATCATGTTCTATAAATCTCTATCAGTCTATTGAAAGTAATCGTAGTGAAAAAGTCCTCATTCCTGTTCAGTGTTAACCGCTTATGCCGGTGCTAGGGGCCGTGTGGTCATGTCGTCCAAGTTTAATTAAAATACACAATTTAATTGATGTACAACGTTAACCGATGTGGGGGCTAACCATGTCCGGTGGCTAAGAGTGTCCGGCCCCTATCTTCTAACCCAGCTAGGACATTTTTCTCCACATTGAGGACAAGTGTCCGTCCTTGGTTGCAGTAGAAAAGGATATGAAAAGAGACACTAATCACCAGGACATTCTTATCCATCACATCGGCGCAGTTGTTTGCAATCTATTTTGGGAACATGCCTAGTACATGTTTGATTCATGTAGATATTCCTAAGCACGCGTGGAGTTAGCTTGCGATTACCCCTGTAGAACGTGGTTGATTCTAAACACGTTTTTCATCATTATTTTGTTTGAGCTTATTACCCTTTTCTAGACACGTAGACCTGAACATACTCAAATCCTGTCGAAGATCCGAACGTCATGTCTATACAATGTACCTCTGCAATGAGACTTTGTCGTGAAATAAACCTGATGTCGCACGGCCTCGTGAAGAACCAGCTGGGGTTCTGAATACAAATACGTGTCCTTACTTTTCACAAATACTAATGTCGGATCCCACGTTGAATAGTCAGCCGTGGTCCATTAAGAATATCCTCGTCCATAATCGAAAGACCCCCTTCGTAAAACAATACCAGCACTGAACTCGTAGACATAACTATTAATAAACATCAGGTAATTTCCTGTACGAGACAAGCGGTCAATAATTTTCAATCATGCCGGCAATGTTCGTATCTTCAAATCCGTGTCATTTTCAGTACTATCCATATGGTATTCTAATCGTTATCTAGAGTATATTGTATCTTATAGATTGTTCATGTGAACACGATGGACACCTTTGTTACACGATGTTAATAGGAGCGCATATATTCAAATTCAGTAGATTCACAGAGCTCTTCGATTCGTATTAGTAATTCCGTGTGAGGTGGCTCCCCGCTGTAGACTGAAATCCATGTCATTTTCTTAATATGGACTTTAGAGGTCCTCAATTTATTAAACATTTCAAACATGAACTAAAATGTGGGGCTCCAGAACGATTTTGTTTTATATTTATAACTTTCAATGATTAGGCCTTTTCGCTCTCCAGTACTAATATTGTTGCTATGAATGGTAACATTGCTATTGCATTTCAGAATCAAAGTTTGAATATGAATGTCGGCATTCCAAACTAATTGTTTTATTTAATAATGCAGGAGAATGTAAAATTCATTATTTTACCATATGTTTAAGCAGATAGCCGGGTGACGTCACAGAAGATATCAATGTGCTTGTGACGTCACATTAGGGCGTCACGAAACAATGAGAGAGATAATTAAGGCTTAACGTCGCGTTCAGCAATATTTCAGCTATATAGCGACGATCAAACAAAATTCTAAGTATTCAAGTTAATAACTCAGTAAACTAATGCATTAAAAAATGTAAATACATTAAAATTTAAACAACAAACCTATCTCTTTCAAATAATCTAAAATACAACCTTCTTTTACTCCACTAAAAATATCTTCCAGAGTCTGCTCGATAAAAGCCATCTCTTACAATCTTAAAATCTATACAGTCGATAAGAATTAATATGTTTCACCGTAAGATCCTCGGGGCATGGAATACACCTTGGGACTGGCTATTTTCTCAGCAAATACTCTTGAGTTAATCGTGTATGGCCGATTCTACATCGTCTAATCATAGCTTGATCGAAACGTTTCTGGCTGTTCCGATGAGTATAGCCTACAGTTTTTTTGAACTCGTGAAGTTTATTATCCATAGCATTCCACAAAGATTGAAACAACTTTCTCACATAAGCAGAGACAGATGGTCTGAAATCACTGTATGGGATTGACATACCGAACGCAATGATCCGTTGCTTATGTGTTTTTGGCTGTGGTGCAACTTTCGCAAATTTTCTATCATTTTGGATACTGCCGAGCCACCTTAAATCAATGCTCAAGATCGTGTGGTCACGTTATTCACCGAAGTCCACTGTCCAAGGGCTACTTTGTTGGAGGCAAAAAATACGGTGAAGGATTATACTCTAAAAAACGATTTGGGAATTTATAGAACATACGTCGAATTGACGATAAGGACATCATTTTTTGTCAGCATCACTGAAACCTGCTAATGGTTTCTCTTACACGATACTTAGAATTGTGTTTGATCGTCGCTATATAGCTGAAATATTGCTGAACGCGACGTTAAACCTTAATTCTCTCTCTCTCCTTCTCTTACACGAAACCAACTTTCTTCGTAATCATATTTTTCCATGTCTACTTTAATAGAATTAGGCTGTTTTTTAGATACCATCAATAGTATCGAGGGATTATATTATATGCATGACTAGGACGAGGTATCGAATAATTGTTCAGGTTGGTGATGTGTGCAGTTTAAACGCCACCAAGAAATATGAGGTGTCAAATTTCAGCAAAACTGCTTGGTTTGCTAAATCGTTGTTGGTCCAGAAGTTAAAAACAGTAGCAAGAGATGGTTTGCGAGGTTCGAAAACTGTCTATGAATTTTAAGCAATATATATTTCTCATCGAAACATGGATTCACGTTCTGCCTGCTTGAGATGAAAGCGTCATTCAATTATGGAATTGTAAACAAAAATAGTGTCCGACTCATCCAGTGGTCCTGGGCAAACACGACTAGCAGTATTGCTCTATGGGCAAGAATTGACAAACATATGGGTTGGACCTTTTAGAACGTCGACAACCCGAAACTAAGTGGTTATATTTCCGCATAGCAGACGAGATAATAGTGCACGTAGCTAGGCAGCGACTCGCTGTATTATGCATAAGCATAGAAAGTCCATAGCCTTCTCGTGACCTGTTATCTCTGTTACCTGTCGTGTCTCTTGATTAAATTGACTCGCCCTGTACAGTTCGTGATGTGTCCTATATCAGTCGACTCATGTTACCGATTCGTGATCTTCAAGAAGCATCGCCCTAATGAATAAAAAAGTGATTGGATATATGATCAGGAGATAAATACTGGAAAGTAATCCCTAGCCTCGGTATTAATGTCCACATGCATTGCTCTGTAATTTACAATATACACCTGATTCCATTGCTGTTACTGGGATCCGAGAAAAGAAAAACAACCTGCACAGAAGAACAAATTTGTTTGTGCAAAAAAGCAAGTCCGCTTCCAGGAAAGCTATGTTTGTGTAAATTGCGATTAACACGATTGGTGACACGAAGACAGAAACGTCTTGCACAACCTAGCCGATATCTTTAAAATCGCTAATTATTCCAGTCTAGTGAGTAGCGTGCATATTCATTAATTATTTATTCATTAATTCTCTACTGGGAATGAAAAATGCTGTAGAATGAAAAATGTTCTCAACATCACTTTATTTCCCTGAAAATTAACAAAATAAAATTTTATTCCAGTTTATGCAGTAGCGATAAATATATATATATATAAATTTGTTGGTGAAAAAGACTAACAATTTTCTTTTGCGCAATTCAACTTTAGAAATCTGATCTACCGAGCTATTCCTTTCTGTGAAATCTGTTTCGTAATCTGGAAACAAAATTGTACGTTCCTTGTTTTGGAATTGTATCGGCCTGCCTATATGTGAAAAGTGCGCAAGGCATAATATTGAAAATGACGTTTGTTCCGTAAGGGGAGCTATAACTTGCGTGTATTGCCATTTTTGACACATCCAATTATCATGGATCGGAAATTGCACAAGGCTTCTACCTTTCAACAAACTTAGTTACATGTATTAGAATATAAGTATTTTGAGCTACATCGGTAATTCTGTATGCTCGTCCAGCTGGTTTGACAGAGAGACTAACTGGTTGAGGTAATCTAAGATTTAGATTCTTGGTAAATTGATACGCAATATTTCAGCATTCTGGGTGTGTTATGCTTGAATGACGATCAAGTCGAATCCATGCAAGCACTGCAAATCGAATGCCTGACCAATCTTCGTGTTCAAGGAGACCTTCTCACAAATCTACAAATTTATTCAGCCTTTTATAATGTGGAATACCCATTTTACATCAAATACCATTAGGGTTACAAAAGACTGTTCCAGGACAAACAGCACAGACGCATTGTCTTATAAACTGAATAGAAATATCCGGACTTGATTTGCGGCTTAGTTGGTTCAGCCTTCCACAGATCCCTCGTCGCGACCATCCACTGATTTACTCTACTTAGGACCATATCAATATCTGGTGATAAAATAACCAGCTATGAAAACTTCACTCGGACCACGCATGTGCTTCAAACATTCCACGCGTACATTAGCACACTGTTCCTGTCACATATTCGTAAGGTCTTATATGAAGGTTTTCGTGTTAGGGCGAGATTTCCCGGTTCACATTTGGTGTGAACGTGCCATAGCGTATATTTGCTATTAGACGGCTTGCTTTGAAATCTACAGTAGATTTCTTCTATTCTATGCTGTCCTGCATCTATAGGGCTTTAGTTGATTGTGTCGTGTTAATCTGCAACATTTGTCGAATGTAAACCCTCTACGGAGGTTTTATGGGTTTCTGTCAACAACATTCAAAGCATTAAGGGTGATGACAAGAATAAATTCTGTGTTTAAGCTTTTCGTTTTGACATTGTAATCCGAGTAGCTGAGCAAACCCGTCGACACCAGACAAGTGAAACCCAACAGTTCTTGGACAGTTACTGATATATGTGACCATCATGAATAGATCAATTCGGAATGTTCAATCGTGGTTGCCAGTCTATTGAGTAACTCTGTAGTGTAAGCGTCCCAAGGTGTATTCAATGCCACGAAGATCTCACAGTGAAACATATTCTTATCGACTGTATAGATTTTAAGATTGTAAGAGATTCATTTTATCGAGCGACTACTTTGGAAGATCTTTTTAGTCGGATGAGAGAGGAGTGTGTCTTGGGTTATTTGAGAGAAATCGGTTTGTTGCATAAGTTTTAAGGTGTGTATGTTTTAATGCGTTCGATTACTAAGTTATTGGCTTGAGTACTTAGAATTTTGTTTGATCGTCGCTATATAGCTGAAATATTGCTGAACGCGACGTTAAACCTTAATTCTCTCTCTCTGTCTCTCTCTCTCTCTCTCTCTCTCTCTATCCTGTATGCGTCAGATCAGACATTTAATGTGCAGCCGTCGTCCACAAATGATCTAGAACATTCATGTATATGATGAGGAGTATTTGTGGATATACATGATATTGTCCGAATATCGTATTGCCAAGGCTACTCTGGATGGAGCTAGGCCGGTTAAGTACTATGATATAAATGATAAACTCATATGGCTTATATCCGGTGGTGCTAGGGGTCGTGTGGTCTCCACGTGAACATCTGCAACAAAAGCGCGGCTGAGATACTAAGGCTACGCCCGAAAATGCACAGTATTCTCGGGTTTGAATGTGAGGTGCCGAAGGAAGATTTCCTATAAAGTCATACGATTGCTTTTTAGTCGCCAGACGTCAATTTTGCGCACCTCTTGCATATCGGTCCAATTTATTACCTGTATATGTTAGGATTCTGCTGGTGGACTGCTAATCCCCCATGCCCGCCCTCTGTACATGTCATTCGACAAATGTATGTAGGTTTATTGTTTTCGTGGGAAATTTGAGCCGTACGACGTCGGACATTACAGGTTAGTTTTTCTCGGTATTCTTGCATTTACTAGATTTACCACGTGTTAAGGCGTTTACTCCATAAGACGTCCTCGATGCTCATCCATTAACATCAGATGAGTTATTTGCTTGAGCTGACCTGTCATCACAGCTTCCGAGCTAGCGTATCTAATTCCGCTTAAGGCGGTTCTAGGGGCCGTGACTGAGATACTAAGGCTACGCCCGAAAATCTCCGAATTCTCAGGTCTGAATGTGCGGTGCCTTGGGAAGCTTTCATGTAGTCATGTGGTTGCTTTTTAGTCGTCAGTTTTTCCCACCTCTGGCATATCGCTCCAACACATGGTAAATGTATACGGTCGAAAATAGGCAAACCTTCATTTTACTCAAATATAGACAAGAAGATTGAAGAGATAGCTAACCAATTCATTATGTTATGTGGGGATTGGAATTTAGTGATAAACCCAAATATAGTTACAGAGAAAAACACATGAACCACCCCAATCTAAGGAAAAAAGACTTAATGGTATGGAGAACATTACATGCAAACAATAGAAAACACCTGGACAGGGATATAAGAGACCTGATATTATAAAACACGAGGCCAAAATTATTCCAGATGTAACGCAATGTTTGTTGTACGTTTATCTCAAATACTAACTTTACTATGCGGACAATAGACGATACAAACATAAAATTTTCAGTCGGTTGGATATATGAACCTGAGCTGTGGGAACATCCTAGCTCTGGATTGTTTTCAATTTCCGTTCCTGCTGTATGCAGAGAGATACAATATTCGGATTTATATAAAACAAATATATACTGGTGGAAACCTAATAACGCTCACTAATTACTCAAGACAGCTCAACGCCTCGAAACATGCTGCCATTTATAATCCTATTTCCTGTTGTAACGTCTACATACTGGAAAAGCACAGTATGACACTCAACAGCTGGATCACGTGAGGGTGTGTGTGTGTGTGTGTGTGTCAGCTATCAGACTGTCTGACAAATGTAACATATAACGATAAACCAACTAATTATCATATTATTTGTTATTTTTCTACTGGATACTAACATGTTTTGGATATAAAACGTATTGAAATATTTGAACTTATAACATTTTTCTAAAGAGGTGTTGAGCTGAACTTATTCAAATATTGTCTAAATTTTCAAACTTCCTATCTACAATTTACCTCTGCCCTGAGACATTGTTATGACATATTCGTTCTGTCACACAGACTCTTGATGCGCAGAAGGTACACTAGCTTACACCGGATATCCGCAAACGCATCTATTTCAATTGATTAGGTTCACAGAGCTGTTACTAGATTTTGTTTCAACACTCGTGACCTTCTTTAATGGACGACGCGGACAATTATTTTACGGACGAGGGTTAAATGAATGACGGTCTAGACACTTGTATCTCTAATCACGTTATTCACCATAGGGCGCATACGTATCTCGCAGAATAGTATTTGCCAAGACAAATGCATTGAGATATTTGATGAATTCAAGCAACGTCATAAAAATAACATGATTGCTGAAAAAGGTTTCTCAATTTGAATGATAAATATCAACATTGATGGCATATTATGAACATTTCCTATAATTCTGGTGCGAACTTTTGTATCGGTGTCTAACTTTGATTGGTCCATGGCTGAGTGTCTAACTTTGATTGGTCCATGGCTGATTGGTCCATGGCTGAGTGTCTAACTCTGAGTGGTCCATGGCCGAGTGTCTAACTTTGATTGGCCCGTGGTTGAGTGCCGTACGAATACGGTGATTGAGATACATTATGCTCCAGAAACAAGTTCGTTTGATCGAAATACTCGTTGGATTGCCAATCTTGATGTCTTACCGTCTTCATTGAAAACTGTTTATTATTAATCTTGTAAGAAACTAGCTCCTGTTTCTTCATATTATTATACTGTTTTATTAGGCTATTTTGTTCATATCAGGATGGTTTTCGCTATATTTGTATACGATTTGACGTATCAACACTTTTAAGGGAGAACGTAATAAGCTAGAAAAAGGAATCCAATAATGATTTAGGTCAGTGATGTATTCAGCTGCAAAATCACAGGGGAATGCGAGATACCAAAGTAAACGTCGTATATTTTCACTTCATCGGATTGTATACCTCCTATTATCAGATACAGCCATAGTTTAGAAGGTTACATTTCACAAGGAAATTACAAACCACGACCTCAGACTAGTGTTTGGCGTAATCAACGGCCCTTCGTAGGAAAATGTATGTTTAACATAAATGTTGAACTCACGATTCTGGTCTTTGGATTATGGACGCGGAAATTCTTTAATGGACGACGGCTGAATATTGAATGACGGACTAGACGCTTGTAATCGGGGCGCTGAAGATTCGAGGCCAATTGAGTGCATTCCTACAGATCACTCATAATCAAGGCGAGAGTTTAGCAAGGAAGGGACTCGCTGTTGAAATCCACATCTGGTGTTATTAATGAAATTGTCCATCGATATCTAACTAGCACAATAGTCGAATCGTCTTCCATACTTCCTCTGATTGAAAGGTTTCTAAAGCTATTTGGGTACGGAGTCCGGTAACATTATAAACAGGATCAATCTAATCATGACGATGGGTAATACTTTTTCAGGAAATATCCCATTAAGGGAGTAAATCACGTTCATTTCAAACAGTGCAAATGTTCTTAACTTTCAGTAATAACTCGATAGGCTCAGATAAGATACACAATACAACAAAACAAGGGTTTACCATACTGTATTTGTAGATAGATTGCATCAGATAGGTTGCAACATTTGGAATAACTTTATTACTGAGTTACTGAACTTTTTCATGTTTAACTGCAGCCCGGGGGCAAGGGGGGGGGGGGAGGGTTACCAAACCTTCTGCCTCCTGCCCTATCTCCGGAACGACCAAAATTGAAACCTGACCTTCCGTGACTTTTTAGTTTATCATATTGGGTCATTTTGAGCTTATTTGCATAACTGCCGAGCGGAGAATCATGGGTAAATTCAAAATGGCGGCTATTTGGGGTACCAGAAAAGTGGTCTTTGTCGTTTTTCTGCAAAATATCTGCTTTTCTATCAGGAAAAGTGAGCAAAAACTATTTTATTTCACATTAGACTAGTATGTATCAAGTTACCGTATAGTTCTTGCGAAGAAACAAACATAAATAAAAATTTCGAAAAATCGACCAAAAAATGCCTTTTTTAAAAATGACGTCACTGTCAGGTCATCAAAAGCGGTCATCATGGATTGTTTTACATTTTCTGGTAGAGCTTGACCCGCTAGAGTGTTGTAATTTACAGTCCCTTAGCTCGAGGGATAAGAAATATATTTAGGGGTGGAATCTTTTATTAAGTTGAATGGCCTACCATGGCAGTAAATTTTTCATTCCTATTAAATTCAGATGGTTGGCATGACAGCCAATTTAGTCATATTCAAATACAATTTTTGCATATTTGTTTGACAACGAACATTAATTTTCAATATACAAAAAATTAGATTATTCAAGCGAAATTGAATTTTTTCTTATTTTAAATACATCTATGTCGTCGGTGTCAGTAAATACAGTTGATATTTGGGGTGTAACACTACAATACAAATGTCCAGCCCCATCAGCACCCTGCAAAGTCCAACCACTGAATCTGACATTTCCACTTTTTGGACAGTCCTACTCCATCCGGAAACCACTAGTAATATACGCATAAATAATTCCGTTGTGTACGATCTTTCATTTACTTGTGTCCTTTCGTGAGATGTCTAGACACCTTTACGAGGATATTCGGTCTGTTTTGAACGAATACATATTTCACCATGGTATTGCTCCAGTGCGCATGAAAACGTGATCTATTCCCTTGATGAATCACAAAGGAAAATGTCAACGGATATATGAACAGGAGACATTTCCCAATGGGTGAGATTTAGTTTACAGTTACAAACAAAATCAGCTATGATGTTATTGGAAAGTGTTCCTTTGCCTCCACGATTAATGTGTATATTCTCCGGTAATTTGCAATATGTAACTGATCTCACTGCTGTTCAAGGCTGACATTTGACAAATAGGCAACATGCGCTCTAAAATATTGCCATTAAAGGTAAACTAGTAATCAGAAGTATGACGTTATGCCTTTCTTCATACAAAATTACAACCAGCCAGCTTCAAGGACCTATATATGTGTGCAAATCCAGCTTAGAAAGTAACATGCTTACATTATTCATTTTTTTAAATTTACCCCTCTGACATAGTTATACGTCTTCAATGCGTATATATATCCTTGAGATTTATCGGACAGACCTTCCGAATAGACCTCAGGGTGATTAGCTATGATATGCGTCGAGAAAACCATTCTGACTTGCGTTAATGTACCTTATAGATTGACCTATATGATTCAACCAGTAAGAGGTAGTATTGACGTATCAGGCTTACAGCAAGAATAATGTAGAATTTCAGGTTCATCGTTGTCCATTTTATTTTTGGGAAGGAAACAGTTTCCGTGCCAGCTAGGCCCTCAAATGGAAGTGCTACACTATTACAACCGCTTTCGTTCATAGGAAAGAATGATGTGACTATCGAGAACTGTATGTGAAAAATCGTAAAATCTTCATCTACAATCTTCCCTACAAAGCCCCGACTTAGCATATATGTAGGAAACTGGGCCACGCATAATTTGCATTACACACCACCCTTTTCCCAAGCATGGAAATTACGAAAAATACTTCGAGGTTCTGTATATCCAAACTGATAGCCTTTCTGCATTTTGATGTATTTAGTTTAAACCAGGGAAGACTGAAATTGATAGGACAGTGTAAATAACCCCTCAGATGCGCTATTCGATAAAATGGACAGGAGAATTCTTTTGGGGACTGGCATGGACTATTGTATAGTTAGGTCGCCATTTTCGATCCATTGTCAGTTCCGAACCACCTCCCGAAACATTGGTGCATTCGAACTATTATATATATGTTCATCGGCTTGGCTAGCAGATAGATTTGCATGAAATCTTCATATACACAACTACATTGTCTGCGTACCATCATCATGGCCAGGCGTCAAAGACAGTGTCGCCTGCAAATTCTTACAATCAATGTGTTCATGTTTCTCGAGTGTAGTTTATTCAATCGAGTTTCAGTCTACAGGCCTCCGGTCCCATCGCTCACGTCAGGTTATGGGTACCAGTTTTCCTGTTTAGCCAATCAAATCAAAGTGCGTAGTCAGTAGGTATACGGACGGAATGTTAAGATGCCACCTCCTTGGTTGATATTGGTTGAAGCAGATTTATGCAATAGCAGAACATGGCAGCTGTGTTTGCCGTATTTAAAAATACTTTCATATTTAATCGGCTCTAATTCATTGATTTTCTACATTTTCTATGGAAATGCTCCTTATTATTTATGGTCGCAAATGAGAAATGAAACTGGGTCTCATGGCCCCGTCAACTAGAGGAGCCAATACCGAAATACCTGACCAAGCTGTGTCGCACGATACGAACATACGAACGCGGCATTGGTGGACTGATTACCGTAAATTCGCAGCCTGAGTGCTAATTTGTGTAGTTTTCACCCGTCGGCCAGTTTGGCCTCGGGGTATTGTCGTCGTCATGTACGTCCGTTACCGCATTTTAGGCAAAACCGCCTGAAATACAGTGACCAAATTTTGGAAACTTATTTACCGAGTTATAAGTCAGACTCCTATCGAAAATGGTTTCGCTCGTGCCATATTTTACAGAGTTATGCCCCTTTACATATGTATTAATTTCTGAGTTTGTGATATATGCTTGTAACCAACTATATCTGCAAAACTATGTCTGATACTGCTACTACATTTCGGAAACTCATTTATATAGTTGTATTCTAGAAGCCAACAGAAAATTAGTCGCCTCCGCCCTTATTTTAGGGAGTTATGCCCCTTTCAGGTGCAATAATATCTGATTTTGTGATTCATGCTTGAATATTACCATTTATATTTAATTAACTGTGTTTGGTAAAGCTACCACATCACGAGGAAACTTTTTTTATCTAGTTGTATTCTAGATGCCTACAAAAAAAGTAGTCGTCTCGGCTCTTATTATGGAGTTATAACCCTTTTTTAATGTAATAATCTCTGATTTTGTGATTATATCTACAGATCCATGTTCGGTACAGCTACTAAAGTTTGGAAACTTATTTATCTAGTTGTATTCTAGAAGCGTATAAATAATTTATCGCCTCTGCCCTAATAATCTTAGATATGTATGCTTGAATGTGACCAGTTATATCTGAAGAACTGTGTTCGGTACAGCTACCAAATTTTGTAAACTTATTAATATACTTGTATTCTAGATATTATTCGTCTGCCCTTATTTTAAAGTTATGCCCTTTTTGTATGCAATAATCTTTGATTCTGTGATATATGCTTGAATGTAGCTGTTATATCTGCAGAATTAATGATATTCTCTAAAAAGGATAATTCTGGATGATTAGTAAATTTAGTCATAATAGTTTGCACATTCTCAGCATATTTCTCAATTGCTTGGGGAAAGCCGAGGGGTTTTGTGAGTCTCACCCTTATGTTTTTTTGTGTAGTCTATTATTCAGAGATAAAAGTTCTTTTTAATCCATCGGGGAATATTTCGTAACGGCGATTTTGTTGATTTGCGTCTATTGGGAGATCCTCGTCAAAGACGGATGTACCCGTGTCTATATTGGTCTGAAATGATAACCGCTATGCCTAAATGGCGAATACAGGCTGATTCAGGAGATTCAAGAGATGGAATATACATCGCTGCATTAATTGACATCAACGGTCCAATATTCGTAACGCCACGTAAGGGTCGCAGTAATACGTGGCTGCTAGTGTTTTGTCTTGCCTCATTTGCGGCATGATGACTTGTCCGGGATAAAAACTGTAGGACTGATCATGATAGTCTTACAAAACCGACGACGTGTGTTAACGATTATATATAATACATGACTGGATAATGGTGCTGACAGCTCCTACGCTGAAAGGTCTTGTCATATTTGAAGACTGGATATTTTGGACCATGGCTGTACCTACATGCATACTGACGGGAATTGTCTGTATCTCATGGATAGAATATCTATAAAAACAAAAACAACAATATCTTATTGATGTAATTAAGGCATTCCCCTCCGAAAAGGACAGTTCGTTTTGTATCCTTCAGCTAAACGCCTCCGGACCATGTGAAAATCAAAGCAATAAATGTCTCTGAATGTGACTTCCCGGCGAGAAAGATTGTTGTATCTTGCAATGTTTCATTACCGCTGGGTGAAACCATAATGGTGCCAAACGGAATAGTATTTAATTATTCATTAACTTTTCCTTTGAGAGTCTTATATAGAATTTCCTGCAGTCAGACGTCGCAGTTGAGGCTATTATATGGACGCTTTCATTGCAAGTTTGAAACACCAATGGAAACCTAGTATAATCTCGATAATTCAAAGAACTATTTTAAGGATTTCGCTATAAATGATTTCGCTATAAATGCTTCATTGTTCTAGGCCTTGTAAGTGTGAATGAGTGAATAGGGTTTAACGTCGCTTTCAACATTTTTCAGCTATATCACGACGGGGAAGGGAAGGGAGGAGGAGACACAGCGGTATCTACTTGTAACAGAGCAGATCTAATGCTGTCATTTTGTAGTGTTGTCCCAGGCAGACATGAAAACCCCACTCAGTCACACCGAGCGAACGATTCCTTGTTCTATCCTCTTAATGCTGAGCGCAAGCGAGGAAGCAACGAGTTCCATTTTCCAATATGTCCCGGCCTGGGATTAAACCCAGTACCTACCTCCTACGAGGCCGACGCTCTAACCATTAGGCAACCACAGTGTGGTTCTAGGCCTTGTAACAAGCATTTTGATTCTGTAGTGGGACAGACGTATTGCTTGTGTGTATTAGAAAACGTAAAACTAGATCTAGTCACGGAAATGTAGAAAAGTCAAGACTAGATTATTATATTGAAGACAATACCGCGGGCTTTTCTTCAAGAAAAGATATGACTGAAACCAATCGGGTGTTAAATGGAATCCTGCTCAATCACTTGTGAATATGTTGTGACACGTGTGTCTGTGTTACCGGCACGTGTTAACATTTTTCTATTTTTCTGTACATGTATGTACATGTATTAGAGAAGCGATAGAAGAATATGGTGTGGCTAGTATACATTTCGATTCGGGGAAAAAAACCATCATCCATAGCACTAAGCAGATGGACAGAGAAACGTATAAGACCACTGATTTGGATAAATGGACTTTTCTTATGATTGTTATTGTAAACTGCTGAGAGCTGTCTTTGACAAACCGAGCCAGCAGCGGATCTCATGGACTGAGTGGCCACAGAGTTGGATATTAAGAAGGTTCGAGACAAATCTAATTTCACGTGTACAGCGCATGTGGTTGCGCATCTACCAAAATAGAGATATTCAAAGGAAATTTAATGGGAAAGTAAAATACAAGCTTTTAAGAGAACAGTTGTGAAAGGATTTTTGAATTGGATAATATGTTTTCTAAATTTTGAGGCAATTAGCAAGCTGGTAGAGCTTGACCTAAGAGTACGGTGTCGTAAGTTTCAACCCCCTTGAGGCATTTATAGGCCTTTTCAGGTCTATATCCAGCACGAGGTGGGGAATTGAGGTGGATATGGGAAATATTCTTGGGCATTCATCTGCAAGGCATTTATGAAGTTTGCTCTTATGTTAAGGTGTAGACCGGCACCTCTCGTTTAAATATAGAACTGTATTGTATTGACATAGCAGACAAATTAAATAAAAATCGGGGGTCGTCATATCAACTTATCCCATAGATGACCATTAAGACGCCTCGGTTTAATACAGAGATGACAGGGAATTGGGGTGTTTTCATAAAAATGAAGATTTTAAGCAGAATTTTGGATGATACATAAATCACTCCGTTTCGTCTAAAGACAAATTAAACAGAAGTAACAAATGTTATTTCCATTGAGTTGAGTGGGCTACCATGGCAGTAAATTTGTATTCCTATTAAATTCAGAGGATTGCCATGGCAGCAAATTTAGAAATATTCAAATAAAATTTTGCATATATTTGTTTAACAACGAACATAAACATTCAATATATCGAGGATTAGATTATTCATGCATAATTGATTTTTCCCCTTATTTTAAATACCTGTGTCGCAGGTTTCAGTAAATACAGATGCTATTTGGGATATGACACGATAATAAGATTTCCAGTCCCAGCTGACATGCCCACTTTTTGACCATGCATTCTTACTACATCCGGAAACCACTATATTAATATACGCATAAATAAATCTGTTGTTGATGTTACTTCATTTATTTGTGTCCTGTTACGAGATGTCAAGATACTTTTATGAGGACATTCGATCTGTTTTCAACAAATGCATAATTCACCATGTTATTGCTCCAGTGCGCATGGAAACGTGATCTGTTCCCTTGATGAATCACAAATGAAAATGTCAACGGATATATGAACAGGAGACATTTCCCAATGGGTGAGATTTAGTTTACTGTTACAAACAAAATCAGCTATGATGTTATTGGATAGTGTTCCTTTGCCTCCGGGATTAACTGGTACATCCCCTGGTAATTTGCAATATGTGACTGATCGCACTCTCAGGTAAACTAATAAACAGAAGGACGACATTATGCCTTTCTTCTTAGAAAAATACAACCGGCCAGCTTCCAGGAAAGCTATATATGCGTAATGCCAGCCTCTAACGTAACTTTCACTGTTACAAATTCACCCGCTGACATAGTATGTGACTTCAGTGTGGGCCTACTTTTGTATATATATATATCCTTGTAATTTTCCTACAGACGTTGTGAATAAATCTCGAGGTGATTAGCTATCATATGTGTCGTGAAAGCAACATTCTGAATTACGATAATGTACCTTACAGATTGACCTGTATGATTTAACCAGTAATTTGAGGTTCAGTATTGGCTCACAGCAAGAATAATTTTAAATTTCCATTTTTATAAATTAGTTTTGTCTTTGTCCATTCCATCTTTGGGCAGAAAACAGATTCCGTGCCAGTCCTTCGAACGGAAATGCTACACTATCATAACCCCCTCTCGGCATAGGGAATAATGACGTGATTATCGATATCTGTATACGAAAAACATCGCAAGATTATCAGCTGCAATCTGGTGTCCAGGAAGGCCCGACATAACAAAGTCATGTAGGAAACTGGACCTGGCATCGATTTACAAACCATCCCTATCCCAAATATGACAATCTCCCTGGTATAATCCGTGGCGTGTCCGACTCCTCCTTCTCCTCCTCCTACTCCGCTTTACTCACTGCACAGCGGGTCGCATAGGTGTGGCGCGGGATAGGGTGGGGCGAGAGACCTGGGGTTTTCACTACCTGAGATTCCATGGGCCAGGCTTGTACCCTACAGTAGAATGGGTCGACTGCGCATGCGCGATGAGTAGTGCGCGATGAGTAGTATAGAAAGGGCACGCGATCTCCCTATGTTAATAAAAGGAGCTGAACTACTAGTAATTATCATAATTATAGGAGATGTTTTTTCGTTATAGTTAAGAGAATATTCATGAATTCGCAGGAACTAATGGCTGATCAAAATTGTGTTGAAATGCGGATGAACTTGAGAACATACAGATATAAATCTAGTATTGTAATGTAATGAGAGTATTTCATGGTATTGTGTTGTACTGTATACACTGTCAGAAAAATTTGGTGAAATTGACCAGGTATATTTGGGTGGAGACGTGACGGACCCAAAGAGTTTGTGCCAAATTCCATTTTGACCCATACATTTTGGGTCGTTTTGACCCAACGATTTTGGGTACATCACGTCTATACCCAAAAATTCCGACAGTGTATATCGTCTTCTATGTATTAAATTTTGAGAAAAAAAAATATATGGATATATACGGATATGGATCGTGAGGATTTTTGTTCAACGTAATGATACAGAATGAAAACATAACAAAATGGTAATTGAAGTTCGTACTGCCTTCCAAAACAAGTGAAATCATCTTGCTAATATTGATGGTCTATATAAACGATTATATATGTTTGACTCGTCTAACCATCATTTGGTACATTTGTTTTCACGACTAACCTGGATGGTCCATCCAGATAAAATGGACAGGAGGATATCGCTTGAGGTATTAATATATAAAAGGAACAGACCTAGCTTATCTCCTATCCTCTAGCGGAACGGCCGTTAAGCGTGTTGGAGTCAAAGTAATATGTATCTTTGAAGACGATTTCCCGAAGGGGAAGACTGTGGTATCTCCCAGTATTTCCTTACGGCTGAGTGAAACCATAATGGTGTCAAACGAAGTCATATTCAGTTCTCAGGGACATATCCTGTTGGAGACTGGCATAGACTGTTGTATAGTCACGTCGCCAGTTTCGATCCATTGTCAGTTCCAACTCACCTCTCGAAACATTTATTTAAACATTTGGTGCATTAAAACTATTATTTTATATATTCCTCGGTTTGGCTAGGAGATAGATTTGCATAAACACTCCATATACACAACTTCATTGTCTGCGTACCTTCATCAATGCCAGTCGCCAAAGACAGTGTAGCCTGCCAGTGTTTCCGATCAAGGTGTTCATATTTCTCAAGTGTAGTTGTCATATTGGGACTACAATGTGACAAATTTATTCACTCGAGTTTCAGTCTACGGCCTTCTGGTCCCTTCGTTCACGTCAGGTAATGAGTACCAGTTTCTCTGATTAGCCAATCAAATCGCAGAGTGAGTAGTCAGTAGATATGCGGGCAGAATGTTAAGATGCCACCTCATTCGTTGATATTGATTGAAGTGGATTGATGAAACAGCAGACCATGGTAGCTGTGTTTGCACTATTCAAAAACACTTTCGCATTTATTCGACTCTAATTCATTGCTTTTCCACACGATTATGGAAATGCTCTCTATTGTTTATGGTCGCAAATTGGAAATAAAACTGGGTCCCATGACCGTCAACGAGAGGACAATGATCTATAACGACCATTAGAACGCGGCATTGGTGAAATGATTACCATAAATTCGCAACTCGTGTGCTAATTTGCATTATTTTTCCTATTATCAGATTTGGCCACCCTGATTGGTTGAAACTGGCTCACATGATGATCTGTAAATTGTGATAGCGCACGGTCTCGAGATGATAGAGCACGGTCGTGAGACAATTTCACACGGTCTCCAGACAAATGCGCACAGTCTCTGTAATAGCTCATTCGTCTGCTAACAAACATGCATCTAGTGGAGCAGCAATTAGTCAAACAAAATGTGGACTATTGCATCCATATTGCGCATATATTGGTGTAAACACCTTGTGTATACTAGCTGTATGGTCGTATGGTGATTAAAATTAAATCTAATTTCTCTGTCTCCCGCTATACCGCCACGTCGGGCATGTAAATTTCACGCCAGGTCTTATCTTCTGTCGTCGCATGAAAGAGATGACGTCATCGCTTGTGTCGACCTGGAGATTGCTGATTTCATTATGGGGAAACCTCCAAAATAAATTTACCATACTTTTGTTAAATGCATAGCGTCATAAAAAAATAATAAAAAATAGTGTCATATAAAAAAAATATTCCTGGTACACTGCGTATGTATTTTTCGGTATAATAAAACATATTAGCACTCTTTAAAAATCACCTGTCTCGAGCTGACAAATCGTGATATCACACCCCGTAGCATGCATTATCTGTATATTGTTTTTGTGTGGTCTGTTATTCAGAGATGGAATAATAAAAGTTCCACTATCGTGCGTTCTTTTCAATCCATCGGTGAATATTTAGTAACGGCGATTTTGCTGCTTTGCGTCTATTAGGAGGTCATCATCAAAAACGGATGTACCCGTGACTATATTGATTCGAACTGATAACCGCTATGCCTATATGGTGAATGTAGGTTGATCCAGAGCAGATTGCAGTTCAAGAGATGAAATATGTATTGGTGCATTAGCATCAACGGTCCAATGTTCGTAACGCCAAGTTAAGGCCGCAGTAAAACGTGACAGCTAGTGTTTTGTCTTGCCTCATTTGTGGATTGATGACTGGTCCGGGATAAACAAAAAACGTGAATGTAGGAACGCAGGAGTGATCACGTTAGTCTTACCAACCGTCGACGTGTGTTAACGATTATATATGATACATGCCTGGATAATCTTACTGAGGTCAGCAGCATATAGGTATTCCAATGGGTACTAATTGTGCACCCCTGTTGGCTGACCTGTATCTGTACTCTTATGAATATGACTATATGCAGACGCTTTCAAAAACCGATCCATTCAAAGCCCGTTCCTTCTCATTTACCAAACGCTATATAGACGATCTTCTCGCTGTGGATAATCGCTATATAAATGACGCAGTGAAGGATATATAATCACCTTCACAGTATTTGAAGGAAACTACAGATAGCCCTACAGGCACATCATATTTAGATCTATATCTCTACAAAAATGAAGCGGGCATTCTCTCTCGTCGACTCTATGACAAAAGAGATGATATTGCAATTTCGACATCGTAAACTATCCCTTCCTGGATAGTAATATACCAGTGGGATCTGCATATGGCGTATACATATCTCGCCTAGTAGCATTTGCTAGATCCTGTGTTAAATGTGACGATTTTAATCAACGTCACAAAACATTGTTGGAGAAACTTATAAAACAGGGCTACACCACCAAGCGCCTCCACTCAAAGTTTCTCAAATTTGGCGATACATATCGCATGCTCATAGCTAAATACGAGCGTAGCGTGCAAGATCTATGGAGTTACGTTTCGTAACTTGTGTCTAATTCCGCTTAACCCGGGGCTAGGGGCCGTATGAACCCATGTACTTCAAGATCCTCATGGTACTCATATGAAAAGTCACAATCAAAGCGTGACTGAGATACATCATTCTTTAGATGACGACTTTACAACGAATATTATGGATTAAGAATAATGATCAGCGATATACGGATTTGATATTTTTGGAACATCATGATGTCTTGCCGCCATCATTGAAAACTGTTGACGGCTTCTCTCTTGCAGGAAACAAGCCTATGTTTATGTATACTATGATTGTCTTTTTGAATTTGGTGCTAATACTGTTATATGGAATATGGAATTAGGTCTTTGGATTATGGACGCGGATATTCTCTAATGGGCGACGGCTGAATTATGAATGACGGACCCAACGCTTGTAACCATCTATTGATTTATTCAAAACTTCCGCCAAGCTATTGTTCTTGATACTAAACAGAGTAATAGACAAAATACTACCCTGTGGGACACCCTGATCTTGGTCGAAATGATCAGACATGGTTGTACCCAACCAAACTTGGAATTGTCTATCATTCAAAAAGTTGGATATGAAAATGAGTAAACGGCCCTTTAATCCCATAGTATGAAGGTCTTTTAGAATCCCGTACTTCCATGGTTCATCATAGGATTTTTCTAAATCAAAAAGATGGAAACTACATGTTCATTCTTGGCGAAAGCATTCTTAACATAGGAATCTAATCTGACTAAATGGTCAATGGTACTTCTATTTTTACGGAAACCGCTTGAATATCAGTAAGTTTATTTTTCCGTTTCTAGGTACCAAACAAGGCGATCATTTATCATGCGTTCCATTGTTTTACAAACACAGCTAGTCAGTGAAATCGGACGATAATTACCAGGGTCTGTATGGTTACGGCCAGGCTTTGGTGCTGGTATAACGATGGCATTATGCCATGACGGTGGAGAGTCTTCTCTTGCCCAAAGTCTGTTGAATATGCGTAATAGAATTTTCAGAGAAGATTCGGGTAGATGTTTCAAGAGTTGGTAATTAATATTATCAGGGCCTGCAGCAGAATCGTTAGCTTTCGAGAGAGAAGAATGAAGTTCTTCAATTGTAAACATAGCGTTATAGCCTTCATGGTTACCGGAGGGGATTTTAATTTGATTTTTCTCTTCTCGTTTCTAGAAACTTTGAAATTTAGGTATATAATTATTTGGCGAAGAGTTTTTGGCAATTGTTTCGCCTAGCTTGTTTGCAATTTCTACTCTGTCAGTTAACACCTGGTTTCCATCGTTGAGATGATGAACACTAGATTTAGAGCTTTTACCTTTTATTCTTTGGATCATATTCCAAACTTTTGTTATAGGAGTATGTGTATTGATCTTAGAAACACAATTTTTCCAAGAATCACGTTTGTTCTGTTTCATGGTTCTGCGAGCTTTAGCTCTAGTTACTCTGAGATCTTTCAAATTTTCAGAATTTGGATGTCGACGGAAATACCGTTCAGCTTTCTTCCTACGTTTCCTTGCAATCATCATTAAACCATGGTTTTTTTAATATGTGCAACTCCTGAAGATGTGGGTATGGTTCGGTTAGCAATTTCAATCAGCATGTCTGAGAATAACTGTATAGGATCTGGAACATCAACAAAAGAAACTGCTTGTAGTTCTTGTGAGCAAAGCTTGTCAAATTCTGACCAATTCGCTTTCTTGAAATTATACCTTGTTAATAAAGGGGTGTCGTCAGCTGAATGAACAGCTTTTAAGACAGTGGGAAAGTGGTCACTTCCACAAAGGTCATCATGAATAGACCAAGAAAAATCATCGAGTATAGGAAGGTCACAAAGTGAGATATCTAAAGCGGAATAGGTTCCATGAACTGTGGAAAATGTGTATAAGAACCATCATTAAAAATACACAAAGAATTATTTGATATAAAATCTTCAAGAACTTTTCCTTTACAATTCTCTTCTTTATCCCATAAATTACTACGACCGTTAAAGTCACCCATCAATAAACAAGGTTTAGGGAGCTGATCATAAAGATTCTGAAGTTCACTAAGACAGAGACCTCCAGATGAATTAAGGTATGTACACCGCGCATAATATGAATACAGAATTTAAAGTAAGGCGAACTCCTGCAGCTTGTAAATCTGTCTTCAGATCAATAATACTATGCAAAACATCCATTTTAACAAGTATTGAAGAGCCGCCTGTAGCCTTTCCATGCTCTTGCAAAGCATAGGAATGATAGGGTGTATATTGCCGTAATTCAAATTTATTTTTATCTGCTTCTTTGAGAAAAGTTTCATTCAAACAGAGAGCTAAGGGTTCATAATCCTGAGTTAACAACTGAAGCTCATGTAAATTTGTCCAAACTTCTCTGCAGTTCCATTGGATGAGGGTTGGAGACTGAGCCATTTTTAGTCTATATGAAGAAATAACACACACTAGGAAATAGAGTGTCAACTTAGCCATTATGAACGTTTAATTAGAGGTCTTCTCTTCTGACTTTTCTGTTCTTTTTTCTGCTCTTCTCGCAACTGTTGCATATCTTTGTCTTTATTTCTATAAATTTCTTGTTCTCTCTTCTGTTCACATTTCTTTTTTGTTGGACCTCTGGTTTAAGGAAGTCTTGTCGGGTCGCTTATTATCACAAGATTGATCCATGTGCTCAGCGACCGCGTTTTTGTCTGAGGTGGGGTTCATAGGTGTATCTGTGTTGAGAATGGAATTATCAACTTTCCTTTCACATTGTTTTTCGTCTTCCATGAGGATCTCATTGCCAGCTTCATCACTAGTAAACTCCTCAAACACATCATCATCGGGAGCGAAGTTCACAGGTGTATTCGTTTCAGAAATAAAACCAAAATTTTCATCTTCATCTCCTTCATCCACTGAGGGCAGGTCATTTCTAGCATCATAGGTGAGCGGCCAGACCAGAAAAAGAGGCCTAGAAATCGATGTACCCCTCCTCAAGGTAGAACAAGATAAATCATGGTTAATCTTTTAGATAGATATGTAGGGTTCAGGAAAAGTGACATTGGAGTGACCGTTGATTGGGACATGTACATTTTGTCGCCCGGTTTCTATGGTAACCAAAACAGCGCCAAGAAGTATAAAAGATAGGGGTACACTTTGTTTTCTGTATAATTTGCATTAATAATGCTTAATTTTGAGGTTATACTCATAGCTATCGGTTGCCAAGTAACTGAGCAATGCATATGGGAATTTGTTCTTTCATATTTCGAAAAAGTAGTTTGCGCATGCGCGAAATCTCACTTATATTATATGAAAATTTCGAGATGTCGTAGACCAATCTTGGTGTAAAGCCACTAAACCAAGCAATATTGGCATTTGATATGTTATAATTTTGTTGTTTTATGTTATATGGACTGGTCCGAGTGCAAACATTGGGTAATTTTCCCAGCGAATAATAATTATTAAAGTAAAGATGGCGCTGGAGAGGTATGATAGCATCCGTATTTCGTGTTTTCATTTACCCATGCGATAGATTGCAAATTCTCTAAAGAAAATAGGTGCTATGATAATGTATACAATCATTAGGTATTAAATATTCACATATTACTCTGTCTCCTAACATAAGTTAGTAGATATCGCCAGACTGATGAAGCGCTTTTGAGGTCGGCGGCAAACTAGCACTACACAACTAAAGCAAACAAAAGGATGAAAGGAAGTAACTGGATTTCTTCAGCAGAATCACATATATTGGCTTTAAATGAAACAAAACAAGCAGCGCCATCTACATATTGGCTTGAATAAAGCCAAAACAAGCAGCGCCATCTATATATCTCAATGACATAAAGGAAAATCCAACAGCGGATATGAAGTAGCGCCATCTATATATCTTTACGCAGCAATAAAACACAGGGGTTCACACGCTAGATCTGCATTTCTGTCCAATGATACGTCGGTGATCAGTGAGCATTCATATCTCTTACGAATTTTTTTCCAACTTTTACTGCAGGTCTATAGAAGTAGGTATTGCCGTTTTACTACCATTTGAGTAAAACCCCAGCTTTAGTAATCCTTCCAAAAAACAAAACAATGAAAGATTCACCAGAAATCAGTTCAGGAAAACTAGACCGTAGCGAGTGTATCATTTGTGTTCAAAGCCCGCGGAATGCAGCTCGCGATAAGGTTATAGAAAAGCCAACCAAAGGTGGACTTAATTCCATTTTGCAAGTTGCGCAACTTCGAAAGGATGATGTTTTGAAAGCAACAGACCCCTTTAAGAAGGATATTCTGAATTTTGACATAAAAGTACGATTCCATGAAAAGTGTCGAGCTAGTTACACATCTAAGAGTTCCTTGGCCTGGGTGGCAAGGAAAAGGGATGATGATCCATCAGTTTCGACCAGCGAAGGTGCTTCGTCGGCGAAATCTAGAAGAATAAGCCGTGGGGAAGCATCAGTTTTTAATATAAGAGAGCATTGTTTCTTGTGTGGACAAGGTGGCACAAAGAAAATGAAGTTGTCACAAATCACGACTGGTAGTGGCAAGAGTGCTCGAGAAAAGGTTCTGACAGCAGCAGAAGAGAGGTCCGATGAGGTTGTACGGCTTAGAATGTTATCTTATCCAGATCTCTTCGCTTACGATGCAAAATACCATCGCACGTGCCTCTCTCACTATATTTCAAGAAGAAATATTGACGTCATCAGTAGAAAACACGACAGAACCGAGTCGACGAATGAGTGTGACGGGGCATTAGATGTCCTTAGAAATGAATTGAGAGAGAGTTTATTATCGGGTGAGAAAACTGTAGCGCAGCTATCAACCTTGCGTGATCGCCTTTTACGAATACTATCAGAACACAATGTAGAAAACCCACAGTATTCATCCTGGAAGCTGAAAGATCGTCGTGTTTCATCTTTTCAAGACGAAATATCATTCGTTTCTAGACCGGGAAAGTCGGATTTTGTGTGCTCTAGTAGCTTAACAGTTGGAGAGGTATTAAGTCAGGCAATGGACTTGCAGGAAGCACTAGATGAAGGAAGGGAATGCACGGGTGGGGATGAGCTGAACAAACCAACATCTAATTACACGGAGAGGGAAATTCTTCATATGGCAGCAGGCATATTGCAGAAAGAGATGGCGGTGATTAAAGGATCAGTCGATTCATATTTGTCATGTGATGATCTCAATCAGCAAAACTGTCGAGCGTTTGTCCCACCTCCTTTGTTCAATTTTTTTCTTTGGTTATTCAACTCGAATGCTCATGAGACTGCCTTCAGGAGCGACGGAGATACTGGTTACCAGGAGGATATACGAATATTGTCAGTGTGTCATACCGTCATAGCACAAAGCCCAAAAATTATAACTCCAATGACTCTGGGTTTAGCCATACAAATGCACCACGATATTGGTAGTAGACAAGCTGTAGAGGTTCTCAACAAACTGGGGTTCTGTGTTTCATATGATGAAGTTCGACGTTTTCAGACGTCATTGGCTTTGAACGAATTTTCCAAAGATGACGCAACGTATGTTCCTCAGGGTCTTGTGTCTGTTTCTGATGCTGGCAATATGATCTATGCTGCTATAGACAATTTTGATCAGAATGAAGATACCCTTGATGGAAAATCCACCACGCATGCTATGGCAGTTGTTGTTTATCAGAAGACCAATGTGTTGAACACAGCAGTGGAGATACCGAGAACAAAACAAAAAGCGGTCTCAGATGAGCTTGTATTGCAAGCAGAATCTTCTCTGGTACCATACAAAAACCCATGACCCGACCAGAGCCTTCTCTTGTTACGGATAAAATAGTGATCGATGTTCGCAAAGATGTTGTAGATTACAGAGAAGCAGTAGTTCAAGACTTGGCATGGCGAATTACACGCCATATTGGATCTGGACAGTCCGTACCTAGCTGGAGTGGCTTTAATTCATTTATGGAGCTTAATGGTGGACCAGTGTCAATGGTGAGATACCTACCTTTTATCAATGCACCTCCAACGGACTTTTCAACAATTTTCACGGCTTTAATTTCTCTGGTTCATTTGTCAACAAAGCTTGGTCAGGACCATATTATAGTGACAGCTGATCTCGCTATATACAGTAAGGCACAGGAAATCCTGTGGAACAAACCACCGCAATTGGTAGGCAAGCTCACAATGCAGCTTGTGGGTATGCACCTGGTAATCGCATTCATAGCGAGTATTGGAAAGTTGTACGGTGAAGGGGGATTGTTGTCTTTGTTTGTGGATTCTGAGGTTTATGCGAATTTGTCTGCACAGTTTGACGAACTCGTGACATGGTCCGAAGCAAACAATTACAACACATATATACTCTCTCCAGAAATGCGTGATTTGATAGCTAAGGTACAAGAAGCTTGTAAATACAACGATCGACATCTGTACAATACACTCGTGGCACAGCTTCAGCCACATTTGCAACAGCTTCTCAAAATTGTCGACAATTTTCGCAGCACTGGTCGTAAACAATCCGCAACATTTGTTTTTTGGGATAACTTCCTAGAAGCAGTGGATATTTTGCTGCGTTTGTTGCGAGCCAAGAGGAGTGCGAGCCTAGACTTGTACATTGAAACTTTTAGCGAGACTCTACCTTGGTTACGTGCAGCCGGTAGGAACAACTACTCTAAGTATGTTCCTGTCTTTGTAGTCGAGATGAAGCAACTAGAACATGACAACCCTGTTGCTTTCAATGATCTAAAGGTTTGTTGTCAAACGCTTAAGACATTCAACTGTGCTGGCACCGATCAAACTTTGGAACAAACAATAAACCGCGAATGCAAAACACAGGGCGGTGTCATAGGTTTTACCCGGCGGTCGATGACTCGATGGCTTGTCACCAGGCATTCAACAGCCGAGTATGCTAAGTCATTTGAATCACTCTGCTACGACAAAAGCAGCGTCTGCACAATTCACAAAGAAGCTGGTCCGTCCAGAATAGAAAGGGACAACAAAGATGTGTGCAAAATGTTGACCACCCTTAACGAACAATTCCAAAATCCCTTTGAACTGTCTAGTGTTCCGGATAGAATGATCAACATAGCCACCGGACGAGTCGCAATCGAGAAGGGTGAGAAATCATTGGTCGGTTGTATTGACGAAGTTAGAAAGCAGAGCACAGCTTTCCTGGAAAATCGACTTCTAGAACAGACAAAGAAGCTCCGTTTTGGGGATCCTGAGCCCCGAGTAAAAACGTTGACCTTTGCAAGTCTGAGGTTTGTCCATGATATTGTCCAGAAACTGGGTAAAGATGTCTGCCTATGCTTGCCCGCCGTTCGTAGCTTAACAAGATGTGATACCACAAGTTCAATGTACAAGATGGGGAAACAGCCTTGTTAAGAACATGACTGTTCTAAAGGGGTTGCAAAGTTTCGGGGCTGTAGAACAAGTCAATGACGTCCTTCCCGCAGCGAGAGAATTTGCATTGATCTTGTATGCCGGGAAATCGACCCAAAAGAAAGGAACTAGAACATGTTCTAATTTAGATGAATTGCGCTACAATATTGCTATCAATACCGACAAATGTGTCGCTGATCTGCCACCGACTGAGGACGCTTTCACACAGCATGTTGCCAGATGTCATTACCAGTGTAGGATATGGTGCAGTAGTCACATCCCAACACCGAACATTCCAAGCCCTGTCGGCAATGGGTGGAAAGTTGTGGACGAACATCTTGAGCCGGTCAGATTCACAAAATACCCTGAGGGTGCACTCCACACTAGGCCACGGTTTCGCACAAATGGCCCCTCCCTAATTTCATAATAAGGAAGGTCGCCTGTTTTTGACAGCATGGTAATTCTTCTTCCCTTTCTGCTAGCTGATATCTGTAGTATCACCCTGCTGGACGTCACCATTTCTTCAAACGAGGATATAACAATTGCTTGCTTATCGCATCTATGCGCCACTACAGAGTTAATGGTTTCCGGAATTGAATATCTGGCAGGACAAAATCCTCACTTTTTCGGGGAACGAAAATGATGATTCCCTTATGGCGATAAAATTTTACAAAAAACGAGTAGGTCGACCCCCTGATTTTTTTCGCTTTTTAAAATGTCCGTTTGACGGAGAAACTTTCACAAGTCTAACAAGAAAATCATTTCGTTTGTTTTCTCTGGATGGTGGGTCGAATTTGGCACATTTTCGTACATTTTATGGAGTTTTCCAGAAAAGTTGAAGAAGGTTAAAGGAGGATTGCACGTCTTTCCTTTTCAATTTGAATAGCTCACTTGTCTCCTGGAATAATGGCATGGGTGTGCCCATTCAGAAAATATATACTTTCACAGGGATTTTGTTAAAGATTTTACATATATTTGAGGCCGAAGACCCGAACCCATGTCTATTTTAACCGCACATCATTTAGGTGTGGAATGCACCCTTAATGTAGGCGCCACGGCACGGTTATAATTCACGAGTAGGCCAAATATTGTATGTTCTCCTGCACTACACTCGTTAAAAGCGCTTATTCGGACCTTGTAATGACTTGATATGGAATGGGATCGTAAAGTTCATTTATCTGTCAGAAATGTTTCGATTTTATGCATACTACATGGTATGATAGCATTGGCCTTGCATATATGCTATTTGGACCTATACAGAATTACCTCCCCTTGATTGGGCATATATGTTACGATTAGTGGCCTGTATGTCTCATTATTGTTAATGTGAATGTCAAAGTGATTAATTTTCAATACGGATCACACCAGTACCCTGATCTAAATTGAATGACATCGTATTATTCTGGTTTTGTCCCTTTTATCTCGAAGATTGTACTCCCACCCCCCAATCTTTTGGAGAAGTCGAAATGAAAAATTATTGACAATTTGGCTCGAATTTCAGCTATTTTTGCGTTTATTTTGCTTCTAATGCTTCAATCGAAAGCTGGTCAACACTCCCGATCTTTGTGCATGGGTTTCATTGTCACGGTCAAAGCCTAATGCTATGATATTCTTATTGAGCTCGTAAACTCGTGATTTTTTAGCGAAAGTCGCAAAAACAAAGATGGGGTAGGGGGAAAGTGATTGACGGGATATCCGACAAAACCGCATACTACAAGCAAGTGTCGCATACCAAGAAACTCGCAAACACTTCCAGATTGGCATAGCCTTGAGCAAAGAAATTCCGAGAAAACACCCTAGCCTTAAGGGTGCACTCCACACTAGGCCACGGTTTCGCACAAATGGCCCCTCCCTAATTTCATAATAAGGAAGGTCGCCTGTTTTTGACAGCATGGTAATTCTTCTTCCCTTTCTGCTAGCTGATATCTGTAGTATCACCCTGCTGGACGTCACCATTTCTTCAAACGAGGATATAACAATTGCTTGCTTATCGCATCTATGCGCCACTACAGAGTTAATGGTTTCCGGAATTGAATATCTGGCAGGACAAAATCCTCACTTTTTCGGGGAACGAAAATGATGATTCCCTTATGGCGATAAAATTTTACAAAAAACGAGTAGGTCGACCCCCTGATTTTTTTCGCTTTTTAAAATGCCCGTTTGACGGAGAAACTTTCACAAGTCTAACAAGAAAATCATTTCGTTTGTTTTCTCTGGATGGTGGGTCGAATTTGGCACATTTTCGTACATTTTATGGAGTTTTCCAGAAAAGTTGAAGAAGGTTTAAGGAGGATTGCACGTCTTTCCTTTTCAATTTGAATAGCTCACTTGTCTCCTGGAATAATGGCATGGGTGTGCCCATTCAGAAAATATATACTTTCACAGGGATTTTGTTAAAGATTTTACATATATTTGAGGCCGAAGACCCGAACCCATGTCTATTTTAACCGCACATCATTTAGGTGTGGAATGCACCCTGATCCTTCTGAAGTACGAGATTTGACTCATCTCTACTGTTCAGACACTCAGTGCTCTGTTGCTGACAAATGTCACTGCAGATTGGCGAGATTGCCATGCATTGAGGCGTGCACGTGCAAGTGTGAGTGTGAAAATGCGGCAGATATCGGTGATGACAGTGATGATGATGACAACTTTATACAGTTCAGGTGCGGCAACTTATTCATAAAGTAGCCTGGCATGTCACATGAGTGTTTATAAACAAATAAATGTAAATACAACGATCGTTCACATGCATAATGGGAACATGATCATCCAATGAAACTATCCGTGGAAGTGTTAATCTACCCCAATAACGATATACGTTCAAACGCTCGTTTTATGGAAAATTTCGTAATTTTAGCCTGATTATTTCACTTATTTGTTTTCCACAGATGATTTGGAATTTGTGTCGACCTCATAATTTGAGTTTGCGATGACACATTTTCTGTAGAAATCAAAATCACTTGAATGAGAGCACTGTGGGGTGCTAATACTATATTTATCGTTGATTTGTGGGTACCATGATTCAAAGGTCTAAAAAACACATTGGTCCCAGTCTGATTTTACTCCAATGTCATTTTTTTTGAATCGCCAGACACTACTTTTTAACTATATGCTAATTTTATCTTGTTCTACCCTGGGGAGGGGTAAGGTTCAATAACGGGTTCAGACCGCTGCACTATCATCACTGATGAGCTCAGCAACCACATTTTCATCTGGGGTGAAGTTCAAGTCACCACCAGAATGCACAGGTGCATCAACTGAAGGGAGCTCATTTTTAACATCATCTTTGGTGAGCTTAGCACTCACATCAGCATCTGGGGTGAAGTTCGAGTTACCACTAGAACGTACATGTGTAGAACTAATCTCTTCATCTTCACCTCCTTTCCCATCTACCAAGGGTAGCTCATTTCTAGCATCATCTGTGGTGAGCTCGGTTTCAACAACAGCTTCCGATCGCACAGGTGAATGTTCAATACGACTGCCGTCTACATGAATTGCAGTATAGCAACAGTGCTGGGCATTTGACTACCGTTGACAACGCTGTCGTTCTCCAAGCCGTAAAGACAGAACTAACAGTTTGAAGAGTTTCTGGATCTACAATCCTCTCACAATTATTTTTTTAGACTGCAGATTATGAAGCAAACTTTCCGGAATTTCATCTACCCTATTCCCCTTGGGAGGTGGACCAGGAATATCAAAGGAATTATCAACATCACCCTCCTCAGAGAGAGCTGAAAATCTGTTTGAATTGTTGGGTGCATTTTCTGCTTCCTCTGTGCTCTTTTTAGTTT
Source organism: Hanleya hanleyi (assembly GCA_036873755.1). Classification (NCBI taxonomy): domain Eukaryota; kingdom Metazoa; phylum Mollusca; class Polyplacophora; order Lepidopleurida; family Hanleyidae; genus Hanleya; species Hanleya hanleyi. Next base: position 2,732 of record JAVTVY010007344.1, on the reverse strand, counting down.
TTCTTTGTCTAAGCTTAGAATTCCTCCTTGAGGTTTTGCCATCCGGTAAGGTTCTACAATTGACCAAATGCTATCACCAACGCTTTCAGGTTGCTCGACTTCCTGTGCGTTCATTGTGACGGAGCTCTCCGCAACGGCGGACTTTTCCGTAACAGGAGAAATTCCAGTCACATATTGTGAAGCAGTCCGTTTTTTCTGCCAGTCAGACCTTCTGTGTTTTCACGAGTTTTACATTCCCGTTTTTTTGTGGCGTGGCTATCCAAAACTCGGGCATTTATTCTTAAATGGACAATACCAAAACATGTGATTTTCATCTCCGCAGGTGTAACATGCTTTAACCTGACCTTTATACCAAACAGGAAGTCTGAACTCTCCAAACATAACTCTGGAGGGAAGAGTGGTTTTGATGCCAGACATCCACACCTTCCTACTCCCAGTTTTGAAATCTCTGTCAAAAGTATAATACTCGTGGGAAATGTCATGTACTTTACCATATTTCTCACAAATACGTCTGATGTCAGTGTGTGGTATCTCCACAGGGCATTTTGTTCTGACAAGTACTTCCGTGGGTGCAATCTCCTCCGAGTGACCGCACTGATCTTGAAAATCCAAGATACCGATTGAGAGGAGAACATCTCTGGCTTGTTTATGTTTTAGTGTCACAATCCAGAGATCCTTTGTCACCTGCGCTAATCCACCAAGGACTTTCGGCCCTGATCCGACAGACTCTTTCAAAGCACGCCAAATATCAATCGGGTTAGCGGCATTCAGCCCCAAAAGTCTAAGGCTCAGTGGCCTCTCTAACAGTTTGTGTGCCATAACACAAACAAATAATTATAAACTCCCACCCAGGGAGCTCCAGAAAAGATTAATTCGAACAAGCAAACAATAAAATAATAACAGTTGTCAACAGTTTTACAAATAACCCGCGCTATATATTAACACAGTGCCTCCAAAGAGCCAAAAGCCCCGTATGATACCGTTATATTCAATACAGCGCCATCTACCTACACAAGGAAAATGGTGCACGCGCTATATATTAACATTGCATTTAGACTCGTACCTAGCCCTCAACTCACACGCACCGTTGGGGTCTAGTTAGCGGCAGGCATTTTGTATTCTCTGATTGGCTGAATTACCGGTCTAAATCTAGACCGGTAAATAGACCAATGTCAATATGTGTTGTTGTTGTTGTTCGTGTGTATCTAGTGACCAGTACTCGTCTATAGTGCGATAAAGGGCCTTGAGCGCTACGGCCACCAATCCACCAAGTATTATATAGATCCTTTGTAAGATTTGATGAGCGATGAGCGATTATGGTAGGTTTCCTAAATAAAGCCCTCGCTTCTACGACTACCACGACGTCCAGCAAGACGGTACATCTTCGGAAAATTTATGACCTATTCCAAGGTTCTTAGCGTGACATGTTCATGATCAGGTCAGGGGATTTGCAGCATTTCTGTTCTTCATTCAATACATAGTACTGTTCATACGCTCTATATGTGCTTTTGTTGCTAACATTATGCAAGTTTTGTTGTTAAAAAAATAAAACTGAACGTACTTGTAGGCCTACTCGTCTGAAGCAGCAGACATTATAAATTTAGTTGACCTAGATTCTGCATTGAAGATCAACCATTGAAACGCGGAAAACAACGAATTACGTCAATTATACAGTATTTTCGCCTTCATGTTGTCTGATCGTACTAGTCTTGTTTATCTGATGATGCTAAACAATAATGATCTTGTGAAGAGCTGTGAACTTTGGATAAGCCTAGGTCATAAATTTTCTGAAGATGTACCATTTTGCCGACGTCCAAACAAGCATGGAGGGGCATTGTGGGTGGAGAATACCATGGGCCAATCACTGTGCAGTGCTGATTTAAAATGCCTGCCGATAACTAGTCTCCATAGAGCGATAGCGAATTGGAGCTGGGTACGAGTCTACATTGCATTCAAAGACCCAAAAGCCCCGTATGACCATGTTACATTCAATAGAGCGCCATCTACCTACACAAGGAAAATGGTGATCTAGGTCAACCCAAATGGGCTGACCAAGACAAAGAATAAACCGCCGCGAACAGCGAAAATCTGACAAATCAACTCAAAATTTCACCATGCACAGATGCCAAAAACATTCACGAAAAATACTACACAAAAAATCTGGAATAATACCAGCTTAAAACCCCACAAATACTCAAAATAACAGAGACAAAATTGGTTAAAGATAGTTCCCGTGGCCCAAAATCAAGTAGCCTAGGCCTAGCTAAATAATATATAGCCCTCAAGAGTATGAGGGCTATAGGTCGGCCCCAGTCACCTCCAGCGAGGGTTTTAGATAATTTTATTACGAATCACCCACCTCTGAAACTGCCGTATATCTAATCTCTATCCCCTCCTGCGCACTATTTCAAAATCTTGTGCACTCTTGTGAAATAGTAACGAATATATCGCCGTCTGAAATTTCCAGTCGACTTCCACTTTGAACGCGCCATGTTAACCATATATAGTGACGTCACCAACATGGCGGACAGAGAGTTGAAGTTTTCGACTGGAAAATTCAGACGGCGATATATGCGTCACTATTTCACAATAGTGCGCAAGAATTTAAAATAGTGCTCAGGAGGGGATAGAGATAAGCTGTAGGGCAGGTTCAGAGGTGGGTGATTCGTAATAAAATTATCTAAAACCCTCGCTGGAGGTGACTGGGGCCGACCTATAGCCCTCATACTCTT
>JAVTVY010007343.1:0-45881 GCA_036873755.1 Hanleya hanleyi | reverse complement strand
CAAAAAAGCTATCTTGCACAACTAGGCCCCATGTGGGACCTGTGTACCAAATTTCAGAAAGATCCATAAAGTATTTCCTGAGAATTCACGATAACAATGTTTGAAGGGGAAATTCAAGATGGCCGCCTGGTGGCCATATTGGATTTTTGAATCGGACCAGGAAAGGCATCTTGCACAACTAGACACCAAGGGGAACCAGTGTACCAAATTTGAGAAAGATCCATGAAGTAGTTCCTGAGAAATCGCAATAACAAAGTTTCATGGGGAAATACTGGTGGCCATATTGAATTTTCGAATCGGACCAAAAAAGGTATCCTGCTCAACTGGACCACAAGGGGAACCTGTGTACCAAATTTGAGAAAGATCCATGCAGTACTTCCTGAGAAACCAAGATAACAAAGTTTCATGGGGAAATCCAAGATGGCCACCTGGTGGCCATATTGGATTTTGGAATAAGACCAGGAAAGGTATCTTGCACAAGTAGACCACAAGGGAAACATGTGTACCAAATTTGACAAAGATCCACAAGGCAGTTCCTGAGAATTCACGATAACAAAATTCACTGAGAAATTCAAAATGGCGGCCTGGTGGCCATATTGGATTTTCGAATCGGACCAAAAAAGGTATCTTGCACAACTGGATCACAAGGGGAACCTGTGTACCAAATGTGAGAAAGATCCATGCAGTACTTCCTGAGAAATCACGATAACAAAGTTTCATGGGGAAATCTAAGATGGCCGCCTGGTGGCCATATTGGATTTTCGAATTGGACCGAAAATAGTATCTTGCACAACTAGACCCCAAAGGGGAACCTGTGTACCAAATTTGAGAAAGATCCATGCAGTAGTTCCTGAGAAATCACGATAAAGTTTCATGGGGAAATCCAAGATGGCTGCCTGGTGGCCATATTGGATTTTCGAATCGGACCAGAAAAGATATCTTGCACAACTAGACCCCAAGGGGAACCTGTGTACCAAATTTGAGAAAGATCCATGTAGTAGTTCCTGAGAAATCGCGATAACAAGGTTTCATGGGGAAATTCAAGATGGCCGGCTTGTGGCCTTATTGGACTTTCGAATCGGACCAGAAAAGGTATCTTGCACAACTAGACCCCAAGGGGAACCTGTGTACCAAATTTGAGAAAGATCCAGGCAGTAGTTCCTGAGAAATCGCAATAACAAAATTTCACGGGGAAATTCAAAATGGCCGCCTGGTGGCCATATTGGATTTTCGAATTGGGCCAAAAAAGGTATCTTGCACAACTGGACCACAAGGGGAACCTGTGTACCAAATTTGAGAAAGATCCATGCAGTACTTCCTGAGAAATCACGATAACAAAGTTTCATGGGGAAATCTAAGATGGCTGCCTGGTGGCCATATTGGATTTTTGAATCAGACTGAAAAAGGTATCTTGCACAACTAGACCCCAAGGGGAACCTGTGTACCACATTTGAGAAAGATCCTTGCAGTAGTTCCTGAGAAATCACGATAACAAGAATTGTTACGGACGGATGACGGACCACGGACAAAAAGTGATTTTAATAAATATTCAATATTCGTTATGCTACGACTAATCAGGAATACATACGATGATGTGTACAAGAATTTAGATGAGTTATTTAGTCGAGATGAAGCAAAACAGATCGTCCATCGGTAGTATTTTGAACGTGATAAATTCCTTATGCGAGTTTTACGGTACACTATTTTTGGCGAATTGTGATGCCTAAATAATTCAAAAGCTGTAAAATGCCAAATAAGTTCTGAATGTATGTTCAGGGTTTCAAACTGATGTATCGTGCATCAAATACCATCCATTATTTCAATTTATTGATCAATTCCAAAGACCAGACAGTTGCCGGGGTTTTTTTTGAGCCCATTTTGAACAGTTCAACTCTGCTTGACAGCCTGGCACTCAACACTTCGACCAGCGTATAACTGTCCGACAGAACTAGGGTTAATTTAGAAAGCCAAGCTATATTTCATATTATATCATAATATAAAGTATATAACCTTGAAAAAATAGGTTCAGTCAACTGAGATTAAGCTTCTAGTATTTACCAATTGCACATGTATTATGAATTTGGAGAGCCTATCTTCATTCCTTTAACATGAAGGTGAGACTCACGAAACCCCTCGGCTTCCCCCAAGCAATTGGGAAATATGCTGAGAATATGCAACATATTATGGCTATACTAATCATCCAGAATTGTCCTTTTTAGAGAATATCAACAATTCTGCAGATATAACAGCTACATTCAAGAACATATATCACAAAATCATATCTAGATTAATACACAAAAAAGGGTCATAATATAACAGAGCCATAAGACATGTACATGTAAAATGAACATGTACCTCAATATATTCCATTATTATTTAATGTTTGTTTATTGTGAATTAGTATTATAAGTATGGAGTTAAATTACTATGTATGCAAGCTGTAAATATTAGTTACTGATAAATGTATACACTCAATATTATGTAACATATGTTATAACTAGGATAATGCTATGAGTATTTACTTTTGTAATAAGATGTTTCGATAACAGTTTGATTAGTTCATAACTCTTGAAGTTGACATTCAATTAGTGTTGTTAGACGAGTTCTGACCAGCTGGTGCAAAGACAGGAGCCAGGTGTCAATTGTAGTCAGACTGTCATTTTAGTCTAAGATAATCCTTTGTTGTTATTAGGTCAGACTCCCTACTGTTATTGGAGATGTCATATAGAATGAACAGGATAACCGATAGACATGTCAAGACATTAGAATTACTTAACTTATAGTCAAACAGTATTTGTGATTGTTAGGAATCACTACCTGGAGATCTCGCTAAAACTCCAATGATATAAATATTGGGCAGTATGAAATTAAGTCAGTTCACTTTTAGAATTCATCTTGGCATGCGACTTTGCAGCGCCAAGGCAGCTAGTAAATGTAAGTTATATAGGTAACACTTGTAAATGTAGATTGCTATATGTACTAACATATAGTTTCTGTAATAACTGGAAGTGATGTACAACTGTGTATATTGGAATTAATATTACGTCAAGGTTAGATAATTAGATTAGGGTAAATAAAGTTAGCTTGTGTTATACTTAACATGGACTACGACTTGCTTATTAATGTGATAACCAGTGAGCCAACCTGGTTATAGATGGTGGAGAATCCCGGCCTGTAATCTTCTTAGATTGACAGACTTTCCCGGTACAACTGCTCTTAGCTCCCCAAACTAAGAGATTTCATATCGGAATATATATGATGACATTGGAATATTCAACGAACGGTGAACACCCAAAGGAAAAACAACAGAAGAATGATTAGACGAAGATGAAATAATTCAAGCCGCCTTTGATGACTGACAGAACCAGCTAAGGAGCCTGAGTACCAAGAAAGAGTGCCGCCTTTGATGAAGTTCATTCCGTCTTAGGCGTAGTGAATCTACCAATTCAATTTGAAGATCTTGAAGAGCTCAATGGAGAATTTTATGTATTTAAAACATTACACAAAGATGTAATTTTAGGAGAGGATTTCCTAAGGAAATATGATGCAAACATTGATTTTAAAAGGAACAAACTATTGCTTTGCAATGGTCAGTTTAACATTTCCATGGCGACTGAAACAAACAACAAAACATATGGACATAAAGAATCTGGGAGTGCCAAAACAACAGACATTATTCTGGTTAAGCCAAAGCGTGAAATAAATTTTCCTGTATATGTACCTGAAGCAGGTGATGGAAATTTGATCTTATTGGAACCAATAGAGTCACTTTCAGCAAAATATAGCATTGCAGGTGCACGCACTGTCGCAAAATTTAGGAACAAAATGGCTATTTACAAAGTAATGAACCCATCCAACCTTCCCGTCTATATCGAGAAGCATGCAACAATTGCCACATTTCACGTAGTTACACCAGACTCGATTACAACAATGAAACAAGAGAATACATCAAACAACTCCGCTGATGTAAATTTCATGGAAGGAGACACGAAAAGTGATGCTTACTATGCTAACCTAGCACGAGACCTAGGAATAACACTAGACGATTCCATACTTACACCCAAGCAAAAGGATTCATTTTTAGCATTTCTTGGTCGTAACCGTGACGTTTTTGCCAAAGATATGAGTGAATTAGGCAAAGCTAGTGCTCATTATCACAGAATTTTCACTAAAACGGAAAAACCAATTTATTCACGTCCTTATCGACAAAGCCCCCAGACAAAACAGCGATGTGATGAATTAGTGAAAGAAATGTTAGAAAATAACATAGTTGAACCATCACTATCTGAATGGTCATCCCCTGTAGTGCTTGTGAAAAAGAAAAATGGAAAATATAGATTTGCAGTAGACTATCGCAAGCTGAATGCGATCACAGAACCAATTTCTTTTCCCATCCCATTGTTATCAGATGCTATCGACTCTGTAGCACAGGCAAAGTCTAAAATATTTTCTGTTCTTGACCTGGCAAGTGGTTTTTGGCAAATTCCACTACATGATGACACAAAACCAAAGACCGCGTCTACGACGGATCAGGGAAGGTTCCAATTCCGAGTTCTTCCGTTCGGAATGAGAAATTCACCCGCGAGCTTCAGTCTCATGATGTCACAGGTCCTTGCCGGCCTTACTTATCTTCACACCCTATGCTATATAGATGATATTCTCTGCCATTCAAACACATTAGATGAACACATGGTCCATCTTGGACAAATTTTCTCTCGCTTACGGGAAGCAAATCTTAAATTACAACCGCCAAAATGCGCATTTGCACAACAACAAGTTCCGTATCTAGGACACGTGCTAAGTGATCAAGGTATTCATATGGATGAAGCCAAAGTTCATGCTGTTAAGTCATTTCCCAGACCAAAATCACAGAAAGAGGTTCGAAGTTTCCTAGGTTTATGCAATTACTATCGCAAATTTGTACAAAATTATGCTTCAATAGCATCCCCCATGAATCAACTTCTTCAGAAAGATGTTAAATTCAAATGGACCGATGACACTGAAAATTCATTCAAAGCACTCAAACAAGCACTTGTCTCAGCCCCTATATTAGCATATCCAGATTTCCAAAAAGAATTCATTATCTCAACAGATGCATCCGATAGTGCAATAGGATATGTTTTAGGACAAAAAGATGAAAAAGGCAATGAACATGCTATAGCCTTTGGCGGACGATCCCTGCGCGGCAGTGAAAAGACATGGCATATCTCAGAGAAAGAAGGTCTTGGATTAGTCGAATCAGTTCGTGCCTTTCGTCCATACATCGCAAATGGTCACTTTCGTGTTTTCACTGACCACATTGCCCTCACTTGGTTAAACAACATAAAAGCTAACAAAGGTAGATTAGGCAGGTGGGCTCTCGAGCTTCAAGAGTACAATTTCACAATTCAGTACAAGCCAGGAGCTAAAAACGGAAATGCTGATGGGTTGTCTAGAAGAGAATATGAAGCAACTACAACTGAAAGTACAGAAGAAACCACTGTGAGTAGTATAGAAACCACATATTTATCCAATACAGAGAATCAAAATGAGTCAATTGAGGCAACTCTAACATATAGGGAACCGAAACATGTTCATTTAGCAACGATATGTACAAAAGATACATTTGTTGTGGCACAAGTCAATACTGAAATTGTAATTTCAAATCCATTTTTGGAGGGCACACAACGTGAGTGTCCTGACTTAGCCCCGATCTTTGCCTACAAAGAAGATGGTGATCTTCCGGATGATCCAAAACAGAGTCGTCGCTTAGTTGCGGAAGCATATCATTATGTGATTGAGGACGGAATTCTGTATCATTTCTTTAATACAAAAAATAAAAAGGCTGCCGATGCATATACCAAACAGATAGCTGTTCCTAGAGGTAATCGCAGAGACATACTCCAAGCCTATCATGACTCCGTGCTAGGAGGTTGCCACCAAGGTCAAGAAAGAATGTATGCCGCTATAAGATCCAAGTATCACTGGGATAACCTGTACACAGATGTGCGTACCTATGTACGTACATGCACGACATGTCAACAGATCAAAACAAATGTTCATGATAAGCCTGCACCACTTAAACCCTTGCCATATGAACGTGCTTTCTCGCGTCTTCATATTGACATACTCGGCCCACTTCCAAAAACTCCGGATGGTTTCAAATATCTGCTCCTCATAGTGGATTTTTACAGCAAATGGCCAGAATGTTTTCCTATGAAAACCCAGGAGGCCACTGAAGTTGCATCCATTTTATACCGAGAAATTCTCACACGTTATGGGTCACCAGACAAATTAGTCAGCGATCGCGGTGCTCAGTTCATGTCCAAACTCATAGCAGCCATGACAGAACTATTCAACATCAAACATGCTAAAACTAGTTCATATCATCCTGCAACAAATGCTACATGTGAAAGAATGAATCGCGTCATTGAGCAGGGTCTAAGAGCCTACATCAAGGAAGATCAAACTGATTGGCCAGATCATATACCAGGTATTATGATGGCATACCGCATGACCCCAGCCCCAATCAACTGGCTTATCTCCTTATCAAATGCTGTTTGGTAGACAGATGAGAACACCAATTGATACCTCTCTAATTCCAAAAGAAACACTGTCAAAGGATCATAGAACATATTTGTCAAAAATTCTAGACAATCTGGCTGAGTATAGAAAAATTGCAGATGAAAATTTGAAAAAAGCCCAAACAAAATACAAAACTTATTATGATAGAAGAACAAAGGAACCAACATTCGAGCCAGCACAAAAGGTATGGTTATATTGTACCAAAAAGACTGTGGGCCGATCTCCCAAACTAACAAAAAAGTGGGAAGGACCATATTATGTCGTATTGGTTGGACAAAACTACACATACAAATTGCGCAAATGTAGTGACGATAAAGAAGTGAAATCAATGATTCACGCAAACCGTCTCAAAAAGTTTCATGACCCAGCAGACAGGCCAAACTATGAGCCTGAAGATTTACCACAAACAAATGATGAACTCAATCCAGAAGAAATAGAGTCAGAAAATGATGAAAACGAGACAAATACCACTGACAAACGGAACAATGTAACAAAGGAAACAAAAGAGCATCATGTGCCAAAAACAAAAGCAGCACTTAAAAACAATGAACAGGCAAAAACAAGAGTAACACCCAAAACTATTCAACATCCTAAAGATACCGGTACAATGCCAAGCTCAAGTACAAATCAAGATCCCAACTCGGTAACAACACCAAACAAATTCCTAGTGACTGAAATTGACAAAATTCTAGCATCAAAACGTTACAATGGATTAAATATGGGTAGACAACACTAGAGGCTCCACCTGGGAGCATGATACGAGTCTCCCAGATGAGCTGCGTAGACAATATCATGCCGACAAAACATTGTCTGGCAAGAAGAGGCGCAAACCTTTAGGCCAAAATAAGTTTTTCATGAAGAAATCTGAACAAACAGTGGCTTTTGTTAACTCGGATCGAAGTGAGTTGATGTCCAAACAGCAACCCATGATAGATATTAAAAGTGTAAAAATAGAAAATATTCGGAAAATCAAGTTCATTGATGGCATGTATTATGTGAAAGTGAAATACAAAACGAAGGAACAGGTGTATGGCGCAGCCTGGTTCCCACTCAATCGGATACCTCAAAACAAAATCCATCACTTAATTCTACATGTGCGACATGACATTTATAACACAGAAAAAAGATGGTATGAGGAAGATCCTTTCACGCCTTGTTTAGTGCAACAGCGAACTCCAGTGCCACACTCCATCAAGGTTTTCAAATTCCAGCTCCATTTAGGATCCCCAGAATTCAAATCTAGATATATGCCATATCAATGGAATCCTGTCGAAAATATTGATCTGAATATGGTGTATGATTTTCTTGATGATTTAGAGAGACACAATACACACATTCGATTTGATAAGAGCATATATGCATAGTTTTGATATCGGCAAAAGATGTACCGAAAGATCATGACTCTGCTGAGACAACCACAGAACTGGTCAGAGACTTGTCACCCCTGACAGATTCTGTGATACTCTTAATATGGCTTGACAAACCATATTCGAGTACAAAAGGGAATGTGTAAATAATTAATTGTTGATGTAGTTTTTTATAACTCACACTAACATGACTAACTTATATTATGTTGTGAAAGCTCCAAGGATCTTGGGAATGTAGGGTTTGCACTTTATACTCTCATGTATGTATGTATATGGATACATGAATACTACCTACATGTATGTTTATTCTTTCCTAGAAAATAATTGTTTAATAAGACTTAAAATTTATGTGAATCATTCATGTTGACTTAATATACATGTACACTTATGGATTTTCAAAATACAAAAAGGTATAGTTTCTCTGTTGTGCTCTTTTACTGAGACACCGGTTGAAAATCAAGTGCTAGGGTCAGACTTGTCTGCAGCAAGTCTTCCCATCAAACTTTTTCAGCCAGGGTTTCAAGTGAAAAGCAACATTACATTTTCTATTTTTGATTTTCAGGCATTATATTTAATTATCCAACATGAATTCTTTCTCAATTTCATTCAATTATCACTGGTGTCAGAATAAGTATTGCCAGAGCCTATCTCTCATTACACAGTGATCAGTGTCCTTATTATGCATTTGGAATATTGTATCTAAACAAGAATATATATGTACATAGTCCTCAATATAAACCATGTATGTAAGTATGTAAATGATGTAGTGATACATGTAACAAAATTATAAAAAAGAAGAAAAAAAATGAAGATTGACTAAATAATCACTCTTGAATGATAATGAATATCTTTGTTCCTACTCTATGTATACAGAAAAATCCTAAACATTGCTAACTCTCTTGCATTTCACATCTGAGTGTTTCAGCTGTATGGTGTCCACAGACAGAAGTGACCCAAGACAGTCAAGGGCAAAAGCTCCCCATATTCCAGACAAGTATCAGCAACCTCAGCCACAGTTCAACATTACACAGGAACCTTCAACTTCAATCAACATCACACAAGAACTTCTAAACAACTCCACCAAACATCGATTAAAATGACTACCACAGACAATTTATTACAGTTTCGGGACGAAACTTATTCGGGGACGGAGGGAACTATAACAGAGCCATAAGACATGTACATGTAAAATGAACATGTACCTCAATATATTCCATTATTATTTAATGTTTGTTTATTGTGAATTAGTATTATAAGTATGGAGTTAAATTACTATGTATGCAAGCTGTAAATATTAGTTACTGATAAATGTATACACTCAATATTATGTAACATATGTTATAACTAGGATAATGCTATGAGTATTTATTTTTCTAATAAGATGTTTCGATAACAGTTTGATTAGTTCATAACTCTTGAAGTTGACATTCAATTAGTGTTGTTAGACGAGTTCTGACCAGCTGGTGCAAAGACAGGAGCCAGGTGTCAATTGTAGTCAGACTGTCATTTTAGTCTAAGATAATCCTTTGTTGTTATTAGGTCAGACTCCCTACTGTTATTGGAGATGTCATATAGAATGAACAGGATAACCGATAGACATGTCAAGACATTAGAATTACTTAACTTATAGTCAAACAGTATTTGTGATTGTTAGGAATCACTACCTGGAGATCTCGCTAAAACTCCAATGATATAAATATTGGGCAGTATGAAATTAAGTCAGTTCACTTTTAGAATTCATCTTGGCATGCGACTTTGCAGCGCCAAGGCAGCTAGTAAATGTAAGTTATATAGGTAACACTTGTAAATGTAGATTGCTATATGTACTAACATATAGTTTCTGTAATAACTGGAAGTGATGTACAACTGTGTATATTGGAATTAATATTACGTCAAGGTTAGATAATTAGATTAGGGTAAATAAAGTTAGCTTGTGTTATACTTAACATGGACTACGACTTGCTTATTAACTCTTTGCCCCATGGAGGCTTACTACCATTGCCCCATGGTGACGCCATTTGACGCCCCTTCCTAGACATGATGACGCCATTTGACGCCTTATGAAATAAATTAATTAATTAACCTCATTAAATAATATTTTAATTCAGAAAATATTAAACATGCTAAATTATTGGTCACTGTAAAAATAATTTTAAAAAAATAATAAACCTTTGACCCCAGCCCTCCAATAGATTTGTACCTGACAATTTACAGGTGATCACCAAAAAGATCTATGGGGCAGCCTAGAAAAGCCTGTATGGTTTAGAATGGGGTGTCAAATGGCGTCAACATGGGGCAAAGAGTTAATGTGATAACCAGTGAGCCAACCTGGTTATAACAACATGGATCTGCAGATACATGTATAACTTAAGCATAACTAGAAATATATATCTATAAAGGGGCATAACTCTGTAAAATATGGGCCGGCTGAAGGGAGCCACTTTCAATAGGCATCTGACTTAACACTAGATAAAAAATCGACCATATAGCTCCATGTCCCCCGCTAGCAGCACCAGTTATGGTGGATTATATCCACCATAACTGAAAGGGTTTTTGTAACCCCCCATTTTATGAAAGACCCTTATACATGTACTTACCTTGTGCATAATATTTAATATTATGCAATACTGTTGGGTAGATTCTAAACCTCTTATACCAAATGCCATCAACTCCGGCGACCTTGACCGCTTAAGTTCCTGCCAAAAACTCAACTCCTCAGTTTGATTCTATAATAATTATAGCATGTAAAAAACAATAACATTTATGTACCTCCCCCAGTCTTTGATTAACAGTGTGGGTGGGAGGCGGGATCGCAAGGTAAGTATAAGGGTCTTTCATAAAATGGGGGGTTACAAAAACCCTTTCATTTTATATCAAGACACCTTATACTTACCTTGTGCATAGTATTTAATATTATGCAATACTGTTGGGTAACCCTAGAATTTGTGGGAACCCTGGCGGGTAGGCTAACCAAAGGCAAAAGGTAAATACCTGTATCAATTTTAGAGCGTAAAGGCCGTCCTTGATATGTAACCCAATCCTCTCCGTTACCTGATAACTCGAGGGGGGCACCGCCCTGGTGAAAGTCCGAGCTTTCTTTTGGTACACCTGCTAGGGGAAAACCCTAATAAATCGAGCAAATATACAAAGGGTAAACATAATTGTGATGATTCTGAGATACTCACTTAATGCTTTCTTGACTCCATCCGAGGCCTGTTCCCAGAGGATGTATCGGCGTCGGACGGGTCCCTTTGGATAGGAGTGCTCGAAACGCGCTTTCTAACGGAAGGTACCGGAATAGTATGCACGGCATTGCTCAGCCTTTTAGTGAGAGTAGCCATTTAATTGCTAGCTGTCGACGTAGAAGGGTCCAGGAGATAATACTTGATGAAAGTAGCCTCAGATCTCCACTGAGCAACGTCCATGATGTCACTAAGTGAAGCTCCCTAAATAACGCTTACGAAGTGACTACCGCTCTGGTCTCATCAACTTTGGCGAAAACAAATTCCTTAGTCTGGGCAGCTGCATAGCCCATCTAAATGGTTTCAATGATCCATCAAGCGATGGTGTCTTTGGAAGCCGGTTGTGGTTATTGATCTGATGGGTAATCCACAAACGATTGTCTGAAGTTCGAAGATGTTTGGTAGCTTCGATATTGTACTTCGCAGCACGCACCGGACATAAGAATTGTCGTCAGGAGAAAACTTACATAGGTCAGCTAAAACCGAAGGTTTTGCGCCAGAAGTCTCCGTTTTCGTCACAAAGTCAGCCCGCGGCTGAAGTGGCAGACTTTCACCCATAAAACATAAGCGATCTTCTCAGTGGAGAGAGCATGGATCTCAGATCTCCTCCGAGCGGACGACATAGCGACGAGAAATTCAGTCTTAAGTGTCAAGATCTTAAGGCTGGCCTGACCCATGGGCTCGAAAGGTGGTCTCGTAAGAGCATTAGGACCAATTCGAGATTCCATGCAGGAGGCAGTTTCTTCACCCGAGGTCGTAGGTGAAACATGCCTTGGTCAGGTCGTCTAATGGTTTGCTCTGCTAAACCTTAGACCCGTCTCGAAAACCAGGGTGGATTATCGCTATGGCAGACCGGTAACCAGATATTGTGACTGGTTGTAGTCCCTTTTCTTCGTATAAGAATACGAAGTAGTCTGCTGCTTCTCTCGGAGTAGTTTGAGAGGGATTCTTATAGTTTCTCTCGCACCGCTCAGAGAACAGACTGAGTTTAGAGTATAAACCCGTCTGGTGGAGGGCCTTCTACATTGTGCCATAGATTGGCAGCTTGTTGAGAAAAGCCCTCCTGACGTCGAGATTCGATGACAGATTCCATGCAGTTAGTTTGAACATTGCTGGATTGTCATGAACTCGACGCCCCCGGCATTGTGTGAGGAGATCTGGACGGTCCGGCAGAATGCGTGGGTAGTCTACGACAAGATTGAGGAGACTCGTGAGCCACGATCGTGTCGGCCAGAAAGGAGCGAATAGAATGACTCTGCAATTCTCGCTCTCGATCTTTTTGAGAACCATCGGAATAGTATGGTCGGAGGATACGCATAAGCGTACATTCCTGACCACGGAACCGCTAGTGCATCCATGGCGTGCGCCGATGGATCCGAAAACGGGCTCACATATACTAGGAGCTTATTGTTGTCCTTCGTGGCAAATAGGTCTACATGAGGAGTCGACCACTGAAAGAAGACTTGTCTGAGTATCAAGTCGTTCAGCTGCCATTCGGTCGGACGAACTCTCTGTTGACGAGACAGAGAGTCCGCAAGCACGTTCCGTATCCCCGGAATATGCGCTGCTCGCAGGGTCACCTGATGCGTGATGCACCACTGGAATAGCTTCCAGGTCATGAACATAGCTGGGGGGATCTGGTCCCTCCCTGCTTGTTTATGTATGCGACCACTGTTGAGCTGTCCGACCTTACCAGAACAACATTCTCCCGCACGGGAGAAACCGTTTCAACGCTAGGATGACTGCTCTCATCTCCAAGAGATTGATATGCCAGTCTTTTCCTGCACGGTCCACATTCCTTGTGCCAGGTTCTCGTCCAGATGTGCTCCCCAGCCGTCCATGGAGGCGTCCGTAAATAGGACTAGACTCGATTCCGGCGGATGCAACGGGACCCCCGTGATGAGGTTGTCCCGGTTCCGCCACCAGCCGAGGGCTGATAATAGATTAGAGTCTATCGGGATTGGTTGATTCAAATGACCTGTGCTCTGTTTCCAGACGGACATTAGGTACATTTGTATGGGTCTGCGTCGAAGTGGACCGAAGTTGACCACTTCTCCCAGACTGACCAGTCGACCCAGAAGTCGCAAGAACTCTCTCGCCGGGAGAGCTCGGCAGGTGAAGAACACCGCGAGCATCTCCTCCAGCAGATCTAGGGCAGAACCCGCCCGATCCGGAGATCGAACTGAACCCCCAGGTGTATGAACAACTGTGACGGGGTCAGCGCTGACTTGGGTACGTTGACTATCCAGCCGCTGAGAAGCGCATGGAATAGTGTCAACCTAATCGCATAGGTGACTGTCGTTTCCGACGGTCCCTTGACCAACCAATCGTCGATGTAGGTGCTGGTAGGACGACCGATAGGGCATCCACTACCCGTGTGAAAACTCGAGGGGCAGATATAATTCCGAACGCTTGAAATTCTAATATCTTGCCGTCGATGGCGAACCTTAGAGACTTTCGTAGTCCGAATGGATCGGTACGTGAAAGTATGCGTCCTTCAAATCTATTGATGCGGCCCACATGCCGACCCGAAGGCCGGCCCGTACAGATTGAAGAGTTTCCATCTTGAATCTCTCGATGCGAATGTAACGGTTGAGGGGCCGTAGATTGAGGACCGGTCGCCATCCCCCGGTTTTCTTGGACACCAAAACATCCTGGTGTAAAACCCTGGATCCGTTGCCGGATCTTTCACCTCTACTACAGCCGCTAGGTGAGGAGGGAAGTTATCTCGTCCCGTATAATAGAAATTTGACGGGAGTCTCGAGGTAACGGGGTCACCAGTGGGGTCCCTGTCAGCGGAGGAGAATGGTTTGGAGTGCTCCATTGCATTCGGTATCCTTCCGCGACAATCTGCCTTACCAGGCCGTCTGCGCTGTACCGATTCCACCAAGAGGTGAAGTGCGCTAGACGGCCTCCAACCGGCAGTTCCGGGCACCGACACAGAAGTGCCGAGTCCGGTGGGCCCCCCCCCCCAACTCGTGCTGAGCTTGAGGTTGGTGTCCTGGGCAGTGGGGGAGCGCACACTGACATGTCAGGTGCGCTTCCCACCCTTACCAGCGGGCTTATAGGAGTTACTAGACCCCTTCTTGCCCTTCCCCTTGCCACGGTAGCCTCTCCTGGCTTTCTTAGGCTTCGAAGAGCCGGAGAAAGAGTCAGTGGGCTTGGAAGCTTTGCGCTTCCCCTTAGCAAGGGTCTGGTTTGCTTGACCATGGACTCAAGCTCCTGAGAGTCAATATGACCTTCAGCAGTGTAAGCCTCGAGTCCGTCGGCGAACAGCTCTTGGCTACCGAGAGGTAAGCTCAAGAGGTTCTGCACAAGGTCTTTTGTGTCCAGTCGAGACTCAGCCAGGAAAGAGTCTCCGTCGGGCAATCTGCACTCTGGCTATCACCCTTGTCAGAAGGTCCAACCCGTTGCAGTAGCCAACTGCATACAGTGGTAGGACTCTGGGGGTGCTTGAGGAACTGATAGCGGTTCTCCATCGCCAGCCGGAAGCACCACGGGTTTCGGAATTGCTTCCGCATCCATGGAGTGCAACCGGGACACCGTGTCATCAGCCGTACGCTGCAGGGCAGCTACGTGCGATGCGTGTGTAACCCGGCCCGGGTCGAACACTTTGCCGCCTTGAGCTCTTCCTCAACCGACCGGTGCAATGCATCGTTTGGATGGAGATCCTCCTGATGTTGTCTGCCGGTCAGGAAAAAGGCGGACTGCCGTCCAACCTTCGAAGCCGATTCCGTCCGCTTGACTTCGGACGGGGGGCCTCTGAAGAGCTCAGTGAACGCTCACCCTTTCCCTGCGGCCTCATCGAAAGCCTGATCCACGAATGGATCTAGCCCTAACGAGGGTAGCTCCGACCGGCGAGCCGGCGGCTGACCTGTTAGCGATCGCTTAACGGGTTCTTGCTGCTTAGTGTTCGTAGGGACACCGCACACTTCAGCAGCATACGCAAACGACCTAGTCCAAGAGGACATATGGCCGAGCGTAAGGAGCTGTGGGCCTCCCGGCATCTTCTGTTGAGCAGCAGCCCGCAGAAGAGCCACATCGATGTTATCATCGATGGTACCCACTTGCTCCTGGTCCAAGTCAACGTGAGGGACGGGGTCCTCTGCGGACGTTGAACCGACCTCCATATCCGTATCCTCAAGCAACCGATCATCAATAGAGCCGATGACGGAGCCGGATGAAGATCCTAGGCCACCCGTGGGGCGTGACCAAGAGGATTGGATATGATCCCCGTTCAACGGGTAACCGTCACGGCCTATGCCGGATGTTCCCGGTTGAACGGAATCATGATCACGAGCACGGGCTAGCAACCCGGCATCGGAGTGATCACGGCCACCGTACGACGTCACAACACGGACCGGGCGGTCCGTGTCGGCCGGAGATTGCTCGACCTCAATCTCGGCTAGGCTGGTGGACTTGGCCATCCCGTCGAGCGCAGTCGTGTCCCTATCCGTACCATCTCCTGCTGGACCCCGAGAAGGGCCGGACAGTGTCTCACTATCGACTAGAGTCGTAGGAGCACATGACGGTTTGGACGGGCGGTGCGAAGTCTTGGCTCGCACCTTAGACTTGCGCGGCCTGCATTTCTTGATCGAAGAAATAGCAGGCGGCTTTCCCAACGCGGCGCTCCCTAGAGGGGACCACGAACACCGGTGCGCCAGTTTCGCTGCTAGCCGTCGCACCATGGGACAAGCCCAAAGTTCCGATTCTGGTATAACCTTCCTACTTGTTAGACTGTAGTAAGATCAGAATCGGAAGTACCCGGGTTCACGGTCAGTAGTGCCGTCACGGACCGGAAACGTACTAACAGCCAGCGCTGAAAGACATTCCAGATTTATCAGTCAGATATAATTCTGAACAAATATAGATATGATTAAATTAGTGCCAATTAATCATATCATACAGAGCTTATAACTACTCACAGTGCCAGCTCTGGGCTTATAGAACGATCCCACACAGGTGTAGTCCTCTCATAGTGTACTACGGACCTCGTGTATACTAATACCGCCACAACATCATAGATGCCACTATGTGTACAGAAACGAGCTCAATCAAAGAAAGTCTCTGTTTCGTGGTATTATAACAAGAGATGGACCCCATCGTAACTGTCCATTCGTAAAAATCAAGCGTACAACACTGTAATGCGCACACAATGAATAGTGATTCATTGTATAGGTATCAGTTTAGCCCCACTTGTACTGTAATACCTCTGCAGCACCACATGTTGAACTACCATACATGTGCAAACGCATAGTTTGATAATTACGGTACACCATACATACAATCAACTGTATATAGTATTGGAGCGAAAGAATGTTTGGAACGTGAAACATCCTAGACGGTATTTTATTTCCATAGCATGTCATGAAAATACCTCGCATCGTTCTACTAAAATACAGACAACAATGTGCTATTGTTGTGATTATATATATACACCGTTCTTTGAAACGTAAACCCAAAGTGCGAATATAATGTACAGAGCTCAGCTATTAGAATAGTGTCTACATGTACATGCATTGTCATGCCAAGGTATGCCCAACTACCTATAGAATATTCGCACAAAGAATTCACAGTAACAAAGAGGTTACGTAACTTCTCTAGCAACGGACTCTATGACCCCGATGCACTACCTCGAGAGAGGTGTGCTGTCGGTCAAAATGGATACTTAGTAACATGTCAACAAGAGTCTATTACCGGATCAGTAGCGCACAACGTAACCTATGATCGTAAAGCCAATTCCGAGTCGTGCCATAGCTTGTCGTGCCAGCCTTGTCATGCCAGACATTTAACACATTTATCACAATGGTATACGATTTACATTACAACGTATATATTATTCTCAAAGCAGAGCAGAATAATCCCATAGTGAAAGCATAGACCCAATATGCTGTTTACAGAATGGCGAGCGCCAAACTGTGCGATCCCATTACACTGAGGATTTCCACTGTACATGATTTATAACAATAAATACAATGAAATGCGGTAAGGAATTCGGCATAATGAGAAAGTACATAAATGTAAAAACTCATGGACCAATACGGGAGGCTTGAGAGCACGAGTAAATCCAATGAATGTATATGAATCTCCTTAGTTTGAGGAGCACTGTAATCCACGTGTGGGTTTGATCGTGCTAGAAATCAAACTGAGGAGTTGAGTTTTTGGCGGGAACTTAAGCGGTCAAGGTCGCCGGAGTTGATGGAGGCCCTGGAGGGGGGTGTCCGTTTTTTCTGGCATTTGGTATAAGAGGTTTAGAATCTACCCAACAGTATTGCATAATATTAAATATTATGCACAAGGTAAGTATAAGGTGTCTTGATATAAAATGGCGCTGCTGCTGCGGGGGCCATGGACCTCTATGGTCGATTTTTTTTAGTCGATGATATCTCATATCATTGATGAAGAGTATGATTTGAAAATGGAGATATCGCTGATGAGCAATGCATCCCACAGCGGTGAGGTAGCGGTTGCATTTAAATATTTTTAAAGTGTTGACAGTATGAAGTAGATTGGTTGAATCGTTCTCGAGTTATTGTCCGGAAAAGATCCAACTGCTTATAATCCAATATGGCTGATGGCGGCCATATTAGATTATGCACATTGCTGGAAAACAATCCCAACCGTCCTCTCACCAATGTCAAGGCACACCCCAAGTTTGAAGTTGATCGGTTGAATCGATCACGAGTTATTGGACAAGATCAAACTGCTTAAAATCCAATGAAATCCAGTATGGCTCATGGTGGCCATATTGGATTAAGCACGTCCTTGAAAAACAATCCGAATCCTCCTCTCAACAATGTCAAGGCACTCCACAGGTATGAAGTAGATCGGTTGAATCGTTCTCGAGTTATTGTCCAGACAAGATCCAAATGCTTATAATCCAATATGGCTGACGGCGGCCATATTAGATTACACACATTGCTGAAAAACAATCCCAACCGTCCTCTCACCAATGTCAAGGCACACCCCAAATTTGAAGTTGATCAGTTGAATCGTTCACGAGTTATTGTCCGGACAAGAAAATTCAAGATCCAACTGCTTATAAATAATCCAACATGGCTGACAGCGGCCATATTGGATTATGCACATTGCTGAAAAACAATCCCAACCGTCCTCTCACCGATGTCAAGGCACTCCCCAAGTTTGAAGTAAATCAGTTGAATCGTACTCCAGTTATTGTCCGGACAAGATCAAACTGCTTAAAATCCAATGAAATGCAGTATGGCCGATGGCGGCCATATTGGATTAAGCACATTGCTGAAAAACAATCCCAACCATCCTCTCACCAATGTCAAGGCACACCCCAAATTTGAAGTTGATCGGTTAAATCGTTCACGAGTTATTGTCCGGATAAGAAAATCTAAGATCCAACTGCTTATAATCCAATATGTCTGACAGCGGCCATATTGGATTATGCACATTGCTGAAAAACAATCCCAACCGTCCTCTCAACAATGTGAAGGCGCTCCCCAGGTATGAAGTAGATCGTCTGAATCGTTCTCGAGTTATTGTCCGGACAAGATCCAACTGCTTATAATCCAATATGGCTGATGGCGGCCATATTGGATTACACACATTGCTGGAAAACAATCCCAACCGTCCTCTCGCCAATGTTAAGGCACACCCCAAGTTTGAAGTTGATCGGTTAAATCGTTCACGAGTTATTGTCCGGACAAGACAATCTTACGGAATTACGGACACCGGTGTTTCTAAGTAGCGGGGGAAAATAAGTGTTCAAAATTTGGTGGTTGTGTCTCAAGCGGTTTTGCCTGAAATGCGGTAATGGACGATTGGACGGACAGATGTACGGACGCATGTAAATGGCGACGACAATACCTCCCGAGGCTAAAATGGCCAAGGGGTAAAAATTATTGCTAATGCTAAATTCAACCTTGATAAAACGGGTGCACGTCAGTCGTTTTCATTAGGCTTCTGATTCATCACCAGCTGCATATGTGGTATGACAACGAAGATGGACAGACAGAGAGACATATGGATGGACAGACAGATGACAGTGACAATTCAGTTCCATTTGAAGCATCATAACATATTATTATCTTCAAATATTCTGTCAAAATGCACCAGAACACACCATTTTACTTAAATTATTTTTAAAAACTTTCCACGTACATGACATGTCACATGAGTTACACAACTTCACAATTTCTATTCAACTATTTGTTTTTTAACTAGTTAGGAGGTGTATGTTCCTAGTGGACATCAGGTAGTTTCATTGATGGAAGAGGTTTTTTGTATCTATTGCCTATATTAACTCTTGACAAAATGACCCGTGAAAATTTGTCACGTACATTGTAAGTTACATTGTGTTAATTCGATTGAATCTTGAGTGAAATTTACAAATTCTTGTCAACTTTACAAATTTGGCAAGTTTTCATATTAGAATACATGGTTGTTCGTTATTTACATCAGATATAACCGAACTGAGATGATTACTTAGGATTTTACATCTTATTTTGAGGCCCACTAGAAAATTAAATTTTATGGCTGTCCGAGTTTGCAAGGTGTTTTACTGGTATTTCTTTCTAGAATGTGGACCAGGCAGTGACAAAAACTTCATTTTTTCTTAGTTCAGGCACTGGTTGATACAAAAAATAGACAAATATGGCACAATTCTAGCAGTTAGAAATTTGAGCAACTTTCACTCTCTGTCGTGGAATTGCCCTATGTTGATGGGTTGCGAAATCCATCTATGGGAACTCAATCCTTTGTCTGTCCAACAAGATCACAATAATAAACTTCATGAAGAGCCATCAAATTGTGAGCATACAATTTTACTCTCTATATCGCTACGTAATGATGAACAAATATCACAAAACTAGATTATCATGAAGCAAAATCCCCAGATCTGGCCTGGGGAATGTAGAGAATGTCACGAGAATTTCACGTATTTGAAAAAAATGGCCATTTGGCTTACAAGGGATGTGAATTGTAACACTGGGGATGTTATAGTGATGTTAGGCAAATTAGAATTATTTTTCCTTGATTCAAAGAAGTGGAAATCAAAGATATCATGTTACACATGTTTACCGGCATTCATGTCACCTAGTGATGACCAAATATCACGAAAAACAAGCTGGTGAAATCTAAAGCCCTTGGGAGATGGCACGTAAGATGTTCAATGGAAAAAAACTTTAATCATGAGAATGGTTATGGAGGTTTTGACATTATCAGGGTCATATCCAGAGCCATTTTGATACCTGTTAAGGGGTATGGGCGCCCAAACTTTACAGCCAATTTTAATGCTTTTTACATACAAATGCGCCCAAATACATACAAATGTAGGCAAAACATGGATTGCAGGCAAGCACCTAGCAGCCTGTTTTTTTTTTGTCAAGTAGGCTCAGGGCTGCATCTAGAGCCAATTTAGTTCCGGAAAACGTATGGGCGCCCAAAACTCAAATGAAACAAAAAACGAAACTGCTGTTGTTGTTGTTCAATTTGAAAGGATTTCTGAAGGAAATACTCCTAGAAAAAGCTTCTGGAAGCCTCAATATCGACCCCATTGCAATAGCTGGGTATTGAATTTCATGTTAATAAACCTTAATTTGTGATTGATCACAGGCTCTTTGTGCCTGAATTCACTAAAAAAATTGGACCCTCAATAATGAATTACGAAAAAGGAACTGGGAGTTTGGGATCGGAACCAGCAAAAAATTCCTGGATACAGCCTTGCGGATACAGTTTGTGTGGTTTCTGTAATGTATAAATAGACTTCGTTTTCACGTGAGTGGTGTGCTGAGATTACAGCATGCAAGAAAGTGTAGCTTTGTAAGTGGCAATTTATGCATTGCACAAGTGTAATAACAAGTTAATGGCATAGAATCACAATGATTGACACAAGCCCATCATTATCATTATTTGGGTGAGGGGCGTAACCCGACCCTGTTTCAGTAATGTGGGTAGGGCGGTAGGAAAATGTTGTGTTTTTTTTGTACTACTGGGACCTAGGGTGAATTTTAACACATTCAGAATGGCTCTTGTTATTTTGCAGATGCGAATCAAAAGTGGTGTTGTAAGTAACCAGCTGGGGTCTGGTTCTGTCTAATATGAACAAGCCATAGACTTCTGTTTCTTTCTTTGGTTCTTAGCTCACAATACCTCGATTTTTCCACTTTTTTTGATGGATGGAAAAATCACAGTAACTCACCAGAAAGGCAGGGACTTGTGAAACTTATAATCATATGTTGGGTCAAGTGAGATGTAGAAAACATTATACATTGCATTTTTTGGTTTCATTGTTCCAAGTCACCCCAACCATGAGGTGACTTTGAACAAGTGAAAATGAAGAAAAAGCAAGAAAAGCTTTAATCTGATGATCACCAATCTCCTGCATCTCGGTCAGACACCAGGAGGGATTTCAAGATTATAATAATATCTAGCATTTTCAAAAATTAATTTATAATACTTAAAAAAAAAAAAAAACTCAAAAATTGTTCAGTCATCCCAGATTACGGTATATTGTTCTTTCTTCGGGTGAGGATGTGGACAGTTCTTCTTTTCTATTGCAGCTATCCTGAATTAATGAGTTTTGATTTAATTCTGGAGTTCAGACTTATTTTCTTTGACAGTTCGCCATGGATTTATAAGATACGCAACACCATGAACACCAACAAAAAAAAAATAAGGAATTCCTTTATTTGTCCCACAAAATTTTATACCGTATTGGTTTACAGTCAGAGATCTGACTCACCATCAAAATTCGAGAGCCACAGACATAAACAAGAAATACAATGCCATTAAAGTTAAAATGACCTCAAATAAACTGACTTGAATGTGTGACTCAATGTAAGTGGTCGACCGCATTGTTGTTGTTGTTCAGGTCTCAATACAGGCAGATCGGCAATGTATTTTTTGACAACTCTGAGGAAATGATCCATTTTCATTTTCTTAAATTTCATACAGCTGGATTCTACTTTGCCTGATGTGCTGTCTTGGGAAAAATTATGTCATTTTAATTTTGAATGAATCTGAATCTAATTCATCTGCTAAATGATATCCAATTTGCTGTTGTTTTTGTTTATCTGTTAATCCACTCTTAACTCGATGGGTATTTTTCACTGGTGCTGGGTTGAACCGGTCGCCAGCTCGTCATTTGCGACCGTAAATCCGTTTTGGTGACTGCAGAATTACCCTACATACTACTCGCCATTTGGCCCCTGAAACTTTCTGAACAAGTCTGCATATTTTTAGTCAAAGTCCAAATGTGAACCATTTTCACAACCAAAATATTGCCTAGAAGAATTTCCACTTACAGATCAGAGAGATATACAACTATCGAGGTCCAGGGATTTACTCACAAGCGTGTCTGTCAGTGGTCTCGTTTCATTCCGAAAGTAAAGGCATGTTGTTGTTGTTGCAATCTACACACGTGCCTCGCGGTGGAGTTTTTGTGCTGTTTTCACAGTTACTGTGGCCATAACATGCTCTTGTATATTACTTCAGATCCTTTGCTTTATACTGGTGTCAGTTTTATTCAGTTCTGGTCAACAACTTTTCAAATGCCAATCTCCAAAAACATCGTTTGCAAACGTCCGAGGTTTCCGCAGGGTTCGCACAGCTGGGAAAGATCAAAATTCCAGGACATTTCCAGGACATTTCCAGGACAAAATTGCTGTTTTCCAGGACAAAGTGTCTCCAGTTATTTTCAGTCAAATGTATTTTCTCTCAACGCAATGTATAGAGGTTATCTACCCTTGATTATCTCCCCTGTTGTCACCAGGAAGTATGAAATACACGTGGAATATGGCTCCGTTTTCGGCTTGAAATATTTGTCACTAAAACGAACAACTCATTCAGAGATAGAGATTCTAATCTGAAGGACAACGGATGGGTAAATAATCATACAAATTAAATCTTACAACGATATTATGCCTGAATCGGCCGTGGAAGAGCCAAAGAAAGATGTGATAGTCCGATTAATCCGCATATTTTATCGCTCACGCTGATAGCAGGATTCATGCTTTGCACCTTTCGCGTGACTCAGATTAATGATCGGAGGTTTCCGTGAATATTCGTCACCATGGGAGCTCAGTGACGGATGTCTCAATTCGATATTTGATTGGCCGAGAAGTTTACTATATTTACTACGAAAGTTTATGAATGAATTGGCGCGTCAGTGAACTGGGGAATCCCCCGTCAGCGATGCCCGATCGTTGGAGTGAGCATTTGCCGACGGATGATTCGCAGCACAGTAATTCTATTGATTTTCCAGGACTTTCAAGGACACGTACTATTTTTCCAGGACTTTCCAGTACTGGAAAGCATACTTTTATTTTTCCAGGACATTTAAGGACATTCCAGGACTGTGCGAACCTTGTTCCGTCGGAAGACCACGTGTTAGCATTCAATTCCTTCATACAGACTGGCGCCAGTCGGGAACCATTGCAGAGAGCATTCGAGGCTTCCAAAAAATAAACAAGCAGAGTTTTCCGAGATTTAGTTTGCGTATTATGTCATCAAAACATGAAGACCGTCACTGTCTGAAAAGCAGCAATCTGAAAGGATATCTCAGAGTTATATCTGATTACAGGTCAGCTATTTGACTTGAATTTTCTTGATATCGAATAAATCTCTCTGAATGAACATATTCTACCCCTGTTATATTGACCAGCTATGCAACTCTGGCGGACAAATTCACGACTTACGCGATTTAACGATGACAACAACAACATGGTTGTTTGAAGAAGAAAAAAAACATTTACGTTGAGAGATGGCCAATAAAAACTTTTGGGTCGGCGGGTTTTGGATGGGGCGGGCGGGTTACGCCCAACACACATATTTTTAAGGATGGCCTGGGGGGCATAAGCTCCAGGTATGCAAACTGGTTCCAAATTGCACAGTCAGGCTAAAATGGGCTCTCCTAATCACTCGTTTTAAATAATTTCCAAGGTACAGTCACATGTTTGGTGACAAAAATTGAAGCATTATGTTGTACCATTTAAATGTGTGGACACAAATATGGTTCATGCAAAAGTTTTAGGATAAGTCATATGATGTAGAATACAATGATTTAACAGCAAAATTGAAGAAAAATGTTGTCCTTCATTTAAGGCGACGCGAAATTCAAACTAACAGGGGTTCGATACTGCAGGGATTTCCCTGCCAGTTATTTCATATTATACATGTACTTCTGAAGTAAAATATTTTTTGTGCAAAAGCTTTAGGATAAATTGTATGATGTGGATTAGAATGATTTAATAGAAATTAAGCGACGCGAAATTCAAACTAAAAGGGATTCGATACTGCAGGGATTCACCTGCCAGTTATTTCATATTACACTTCTGAAATAAAATATGGTTTGTGCAAAAGCTTTTGGATAAAGAAAATTGTTGTTCTTCATTTAAGGCGATGCGAAATTCAAACCTAAACGGGGGTTCGTTGCTGCGAGAACCCCGCGCCGGTTATTTCCTCTTGTACTTCTGAAATAAAATAATGTCCCCAACCTGTTAGTTATTACTATAAAGGAATAAATGTTAGGTGATTTTGCATGTGTGTCTCATACATATTACATGAAGCTGAGAAGCTGTGGATAGGAAAAAGTCCAATAACATTTAGTGCCCCAAGGGGGGGAATCCTCCCGAGGGTAGTGCATTGGTTGCACAAATGTAGCATGTAAGCTCCCAGATAAATGGGAAATGAAAGGGGAACAAATGGAAACAAGCAGCCAGAGGATGCTAGGTCCCCGCCGAAATGGCAGCAATATTTTTTAGCATTGTTGGTCTTAGGGGATATACATGAGGGAGGCAACTGCTGCTTCATAGGCGTTGGATGTGGAAGGGTCTTTCTGCCTTCCCAAGTTTTAAGATCAACTCAGAACGATTGACTGAAAGTTGATTGCTTCTGTGATATAGTTTCCATGCAGTGAAGCACCGAGAAGCATCCCCAAGTGACATCTCAATGAATTATCTGCAAACCAAATTTGACGAGAAGCTGAAGGCATCCTCAACCTACTGCCCGGAAACCAAATTTTAAATTGCCACCAGTTGTCGCCACCTGTAGGTGCAAGTGAGCGAAATGCAATCCCAAGCATCATCTCATGGCATGGTAGCCTACATGTATTAGCCTATAGTATCTTCTACAGGGGGCTAATGATCGGTTGATGCAGCAACAACAACATTTTCCCAGTTAGACGGCAGATTTTGAAATCAAAAACGAGGCCGCGCTATGTCATCAGTCAACTGAGACAGTCACGTGGTTGTGTATGAAGATTGGGGTGGGTCTTATCTAATAGTGATCCAATGAAAATGCTCGTATTAGTTTAAAATGGCGGGGTCGAATGACCAATCACTGAACGGGAGACAGCTGGAACAGTACGTTGACACTGTCTGTTAATACAGGGGGCGTCGGAAGCAAATTCAAAGTGGTACGGCCACTATCATTGCACTTTAGATGAGGATCCAGGGGCCGCCCAGGCCCCAGATGCTCCTGGGGTCTAGATCGCCGAAGAAGCGTTCTGAGCGATTTCTGGCGTCAATCAAAATCACTCTGCATTGAAGTGTATTTTTAGTTCTTTCCTAACCCTTTTACCATTGAAAACGCAATCGATGGTGGTTTTCTGCGATGCTGAATTACAAAAAATTGTGTATAGTATAGTACTGTATCCTAGGCACATCGTGTAGAAGTAACCGAGATGATGCATCGATAATGTATACCAAATTTTACATTGAGCATTTGAACAGTGTCAGAGATAGAGATCATTAATGATTTTACATAAATTACAGATGGTTGCCCATCCTTCCCGTCACTCAGAGGAACTAATGTGGTTATTCATTAATGCAAGTCTCTTCATACACCGATGCTGTAAATCAAGTTTCGTATAGAACATTTGAATGGTATCAGAGATAAACATCATTAAAGATTCTGAATAAATTAAAGATGGCCGCCAAGATTTCCGCCCAATCAGAGAAACCAGATCTGTCATTCATCGTAAGTCTCAGGGTTCCCAGCTAATCAGAAAACTCAAACGCCTGTTTGGTAATTCGTTGAAAGTTGCTTGATGTATCGATGATGTATATCAAATTTCGTATTGAACAGTTGAATGGTTTCCGAGATATGGATCATTATCCATTTTGCATGAAATTAAAGATGGCTGCTAAGGTCCCAATCAGGTCCCAATTCTAAAGGCTTCTGGTCCTTGACTAGGCAAATAAGCATACCAAATTTGGAATTCATCAGCGAAACAGTTTTCCGGCTATCTCGCTCACGAACGGACGTACGGACAGACGGACGTACAAGATGATGACAATACCCCATGGCCAAAAATGGCCCAGGGGTAAAAACATGGGTCTGTGCCTGATAAATTTTAAGCCTTTTGGGGTTGCAACTCATTCATAGAAAGCTCCCTGTACATGAACAACTGCACTGACAACTGCATGCCATCATCTGTCAGTCTGAAGACCAGCAAGGTTGAATTCAGTTCAATTCAGGAAATTGATCATATGCACAGTGTGCACCCAAACATTAGGAACACAGTTGTAATTAATATAGTAATATACGGGTGTAGACAAATGATTCGTCCAGAAGCTTCAGGGTAAATCCTATGATGTGCAATACAATTATTTGTTAGCAAAATTGAAGGAAATGTTGTCGTTCGTTTAAGATGACACGAAATTCAAAAATCAGGGATTCAGTACTGCGGGGATTTCCCCGCCAGTTATTTCACATTATACTTCTGAAATAAAATATGGTTCATGCAAAAGCTTTAGGGTACCGTAAATCATATCATGTGGAATAGAATGATTTCATATAGCAAAATTGAAGGCCCATTTTGACTGGAACGGACAAGAAGAAGAGAAACTCAGTGGTGCCACCTTCAGGCAGATGTTGCTGAAATGCAATACGGACTGGCGTCCTGTTGCAAGGAATGCGTATTCCGAATTTCGGAATAACCCAACACAGCATTAGGAAGTTATCGCTTGGAACAGATGTACACGGAAAAAAAATATATTTTGACCCACTGGCGCCACCTTCAGGCCGATGTTGCTGAAATACAATACGGACTGGCCTCTTGTCGCAAGGAATGCGAATGCTGAATTTCGGAAGAATCCAACAGAGCGTTAGGAAGTTATCGCTTCGAACAGACATGCACGGACGTACACGAACATCCACGGACTCAAAGAAGCAAGAACCAGAGGCGCTACCTTCAGGCAGATGTTGCTGAAATGTAATACGGACTGGCGTCTTGTCACAAGGAATGCGTATTCTAATTTTGGAAGAATCCAACAAAACTTTAGGAAGTTATCGCTTCGAACAGGCATGCACGGACGTACACGGACATCACGGATGCAAAGAAGCAAGAACTAGTGGCGCCACCTTCAGGCAGATGTTACTGAAATGCAATACGGACTGGCCTCTTGTCGCAAGGAATGCGAATGCTGAATTTCGGAAGAATCCAACAAAGCGTTAGAAAGTTATCGCTTCGAACAGACATGCATGGACGTATACGAACGTCCACGGACACAAAAAAGTAAGAACCAGTGGCGCCACCTTCAGGCAGATGTTGCTGAGATGTAATACAGACTGGCATCTTGTCGCAAGGTATGCATATTCCGAATTTCGGAAGAATCCAACCAAGCATTAGGAAGTTATCACTTCGAACAGACGTACACGGACATTCACGGATACGAAGAAGCAAGAACTAGTGGCGCCACCTTCAAGCAGATGTTGCTGAAATGCAATACGGACTGGTGTCTTGTCGCAAGGAATGCATATGCCGAATTTCGGAAGAATCCAACTAAGCGTTAGAAAGTTATCGCTTCGAACAGACATGCGCGGACGTACACGCCCTATCTTATATTTAACGGCAGTCTCGACGGTCAAATATACATCTGCGTCTTCGACATTATCTCTTCACTTTACATTCTTTGTAAGACAGCTTCTTCTGAAAAATTGTATATATTATATTATTTTATGTCTCTGTATTATATATAAATTGATTATGTGAGCTCTCTGAGGTCTGTATTTTTCACCATTGTATTTAACAGCGCCTTTTACTCTTTTCTTATGACATTGTGTAACTTATTCTGGGACAGAACAAGCCCCCTGGGGTTTTAATCCCGCCAAATGTATAGCTCAACTTTTTATATTCTGTTAACTTGCCTGGACCTCATTTGGTTAATAAATATTCAATTCAATTCAATTCAAAATCCAACCTGACTGTTCATTCAACCCGGCACAGGGAGATGGTCCCTCGCTTCTTTCTCAATTCTGATTGGTCAGTCGAGACACGCCTCCGGCAAGAGAGGTCACACGCTGATCATCTGACCAATCAAAATTGAGAAAGAAGCAAGCGATGTGCCGGGTTGAATGGACAGTCAGGTTGGATTTGAATCGCCCGGCAAAGGTATAAAATTGCACAAATTTACTAATTGGACGACGGGAATATATAGAGTGACAATTGTAGAATATGCTGATGTATTTTGTTTGGAGGTAAACCGTTTATTTCTCGTTTCCTCCAAAGTGCGTTTCAGACCTTGGTGTATTTTTAGCTCATCTTAGCCTTCGGCCCGATGGGCTAATGTGATGGCCTGATTGTCCGTCGTCCGTCGTGCGTCGTCAGTCGTCCGTCGTCCGTGGTGCGCAAATATCTTCTTCTCTGAAACCGCTTTGCCGATTAAGCTGAAACTTGGCATGCATGTTCCCCCCGATGAGTACACGAGAATGTGTTCATGCGGTGTCGATACGATTTTAAATATGGCTGCCATGGCGGCCATCTTGAATTTGGCAGTGAAATCTTGTCCTCATTATTTTTCGGTAACTACTTCATGGATCTTTCTCAAATTTGGTACACCAAGTTCCCCTTTGGGTCTAGTTGTGCAACATGTGAACTTTAGTCCAATTTGAATATCCAATATGGCCACCAAGCGGCCATCTTGGATTTCCCCATGAAACTTTGTTGTCGCGATTTATCAGGAACTACTACATGGATCTTTCTCAAATTTGGTACACAGGTTCCCTTGGGGTCTAGTTGTGCAAGATACCTTTACTGGTCCGATTCGAAAATCCAATATGGCCACCAGGCGGCCATCTTGGATTTCCCCAGGAAACATTATCGCGATTTCTCAGGAACTACTGCATGGATCTTTCTCAAATTTGGTACACAGGTTCCCCTTGGGGTCTAGTTGTGCATGATACCTTTGCTGCTCTGATTCGAAAATCCAACATGGCCACAAGGCGGCCATCTTCGATTTCCCTATGCAAATTTGTTATCATGATTTCTCAGGAAGTATTACATGGATCTTTCTTAAATTTGGTACAGAGGTTCCCCTTGGGGTCTAGTTGTGCAAGATACTTTTTGTGATCTGATTCGAAAATCCAATATTGCCACCAGGCGGCCATCTTGAATTTCCCCTTGAACCTTTGTTATCGCGATTTCTCAGGAACTACTACATGGATCTTTCTCAAATTTGGTACACAGGTCCCCTTGGGGTCTAGTTGTGCAAAATGCCTTTTGTGGTCTGATTCAAAAATACAATATGACCACCAGGCGGCCATCTTGGATTTCCCGATGAAACATTGTTATCATGATTTCTAAGGAACTACTTAATGGATCTTTCTCAAAGTTGCTACACATGTTCCCCTGAGGCCTAGTTGTGCAAGATACCTTTTCTGCTTCGATTCGAAATCCAATATGGCCACCAGGCGGCCATCTTGGATTTCCGCATGAAACATTGTTATCTTGATTTCTCAGGACGTACTGGATGGATCTCTCTCAAATTTGGTACACAGGTTTCCCTTGGGTCTAGTTGTACAAGATACTTTTTTTCGGTCCGATTCGAAAATCCAATATGGCCACTAGGTGTCCATCTTGGATTTCCCCATGAAACTGTATCGCAATTTCTCAGGAACTACTGCATGGATCTTTCTCAAATTTGGTACAGAGGTTCCCCTTGGGGTCTAGTTGTGCAAAATACCTTTTTGTGGTCTGATTCAAAATTACAATATGACCACCAGTCGGCCATCTTGGATTTCCCGATGAAACATTGTTATCATGATTTCTAAGGAACTACTTAATGGATCTTTCTCAAAGTTGGTACACATGTTCCCCTGAAGTCTAGTTGTGCAAGATGCCTTTTCTGCTTCGATTCGAAATCCAATATGGCCACCAGGCGGCCATCTTGGATTTCCGCATGAAACATTGTTATCTTGATTTCTCAGGAAGTACTAGATGGATCTCTTTCAAATTTGGTACACAGGTTCCCCTTGGGGTCTAGTTGTGCAAGATACCTTTCTGCTCTGATTCAAAAATCCAATATGGCCACAAGGCGGCCATCTAAGTTCTTTAGTGAAAATTTCTTAAAGCTACTTTCTCCAGTTACAGTCAGATGAGCTGCAGTGCTGCGGCACTATCTTTATATAAAGCATGATGTTATATATACATGTAGAGACCTCATATTTCGACATTTCACCGTAATACCACCGTCCACACCCCCCAAAACTCTTGTTCTGAGGGTCTGTGCTTGGAATTAGGAACAAATATAAACATTCTTGTGGACAGGAAGTTCTTAACTTTATTACTAGCGACTTTCGTCTAGAACCTATAGCGGCACGTCTCCAGAAAAACAAAGTTGTCATTCATAAGAAAGTTTTTATTTGTTTCATTATGCTATATCAAAGATGATATTTCGACTGTTTATAAAGATGTGAAAAGGGATATATTCTGTTTTCTTATATGTAAAAGTGAAAGGTCTTTCATGGTTTCAATGCTCAACTTTGCCCTTATAGCCAATATATTGCTCCCGTGTTATTTTACATCTATTCATTACCTGCCTTCTGTCTTTTCGTTTAATGGCCAGTGAAAGAAGATCAGATCTGACTCTGGACGGATTGTCATTCCCCTCTGTCCTTCATATTCGAATATGAAATAAATATATGAATGTATTCTCGAAATAGAGTTTACATATGGAAATATGAAATAGATATATACACTTACACACAAAATAGATTTTACATATGCAAATAGGAAATAAATATATGAATGTATACTCGAAATAGAATTTAAATATGCGAATATGAAATAGATATCTACGCTTACATACAAAATAGATTTTAGATATGCAAATAGGAAATAAATATATGAATTTATACCCAAGATAGATTTTACAATGGACTTATTTGTCTTGTACTTGTCTCAAGTGTCCAACTGTTACCCTAATTATCGTTGTGTCGTCATTTACTAGAAGTTCAACGACTCGTGGTTGCACATTCTATCTATCTATCATTCGTTACGACCACACTGTTCTACCTTAAATCGTCACTGAGTTGTCTAAGCAAAGTCATGGAGAGAGTCGTTTTCATGTATCTTTTCAATTTCATTAGGCACGAAATAACGCCTTATCAGTCAGGCTTTCTTCCATCTCACTCAACTGTAACACAATTACCCGATGTCTCTTTTGACATTGTTAAGGCACTAGATGAACACAAAGAGGTCCTTTTTCTATTTTTTGTTATCTCGAAGGCCCTTGACAGAGTGTGGCACTGTGTCCTGCATGCTTCTGAAATTGCAACAGTTTGGGGTCTCCGATAGCTTTAAAGATGGTTCGAAAGCTATTTACTCAACCGTTGTCGTCGTGTAATACAAGGCAAGGAATCTATATACTTCACCTCCAAGCTAGTGTGCCTCCAGGCTCCGTCCTAGTATCCGGTTGTTTGCTGATGATACATATCTCTATGTTATTTATGACAACTTTCAATCCTAGATAACACCCATTAATCACGACATGGACACTATCTCACAGTGGGCTAGAACATGGCAAGTTGATTTCAACACTGCAAAAACTGTCTCCTTTGTAGTATCACTGTGGCATTCTCATCTGAAATTCCCATCTCCTTTGACAATTCTCCACTTCAACCGTCACTGAGCCATAAGCATCTAGGAGTGATCTTCAACAACAAGGGTAGTTGGGACCATGACCTATTAGGACCAAGAATGGTCCCCCAATCACTCACAGACGAAGCCCTAAACTGCCTGCTTCCTATACTAATCACAAGTGATCTACAAATAGAACAGGGGTTTTCCCAGAAAATTCCCCGAAGGACAAATATATTCCCACGAAAGCTTTACTAGGATACCCCAACCGGTCTATTGATTGCCCATGTCCTTGCCCACATTCAAAATGACATCTTTCGTTACTACTGCCCAACTGCGCATGAGTAGCACGATGCGACTTCCAACACAAACATACCATTCGTCGTCTACATGCAGAGAGCTACAATATGGCAATCCACACGGTCCATTTGGATCACGGATGGTCCATCCATCCAGGCAGCCATCTTGGATTTCCCCATGAAACCTTGTTATCGCGATTTCTCAGGAACTACTGCATGGATCTTTCTCAAATTTGGTACACAGGTTTCCCTTGGGGTCTAGCTGTGCAACATACCTTTCCTAGTCCGATTCGAAAATCCAGTATGGCCAGCAGGCAACCATCCTGGATTTCCCCATGAAACATAGTTATCGTCATTTCTCAGGAAGTACTGCATGGATCTTTCTCAAGTTTGGTAAACAGTTTCCCCTTGGGGCCTGTTTGTGCAAGATCCCTTTTCTGGTCCGATTCGAAAATCCAATATGGCCACCAGGCAGCCATCTTGGATTTCCCCATGAAAATTTGTTATTGCATTTCTCAGAAAGTACTGCATGGATCTTTCTCAAATTTGGTACACAGGTTCCCCTTAGGGTCTAGTTGTGCAAGATACCTTTTTCGTTCCGAATCGAAAATCCAATATGGCCACAAGGCTGCCATCTTGGATTTCCCCATGAAAAATTGTTATCGCGATTTCTCAGGAACTACTGCATGGATCTTTCTCAAATTTGGTACACAGGTTCCCCATGGGGTCTAGTTGTGCAAGATACGTTTTCAGGTCCGATTCGGAAATCCTATATGGCCACCAGGCAGCCATCTTGGATTTCCACATGAAAATTTATCGTCATTTCTCTGGAACTACTACAGGGATCTTTCTCAAATTTGGTACACAGGTTCCCCTTAGGGTCTCGTTATGCAAGATAACTTTTTCCATCCGAATTGAAAATCTAATATGGCCACAGGCGGCCATATTAGATTTCCCCATGAAATTTTGTTATCGTGATTTCTCAGGAAGTACTGCATGGATCTTTCTCAAATTTGGTACACAGGTTCCCCTTGTGGTCAAGTTGTGCAAGATACCTTTTCTGGTCCGATTCCGAAACCCAATATGTCCATCAGGCGGCCATCTTGGATTTCCCCATGAAACATTGTTATTGCGATTTCTCAGGAACTACTGTATGGATCTTTGTCAAATTTGGTACACAGGTTCTCCTTGTAGTCTAGTTGTGCAAGATAAGTTTTCTAGTCAGATTCGAAAATCCAATATGGCCACCAGGCGGCCATCTTTGATTTTCTCATCCAACCTTGTTATCGTGATTTCTCGGGAAGTACTGCATGGATCTTTCTCAAATTTGGTACACAGGTTCTCCTTAGGGTCTGGTTGTGCAAGATACCTTTTTCGGTTCGAATCGAAAATCCAATATAGCCACAAGGCGGCCATCTTGGATTTCCCCGTGAAACCTTGTTATCGCGATTTCTCAGGAACTACTGCATGGATCTTTCTCAAATTTGGTACATAGGTTCCCCTCGGAGTGTAGTTGTGCAAGATACTTTTTCTGGTCTCAAATTTGGTACACAGGTTCCCCTCGGGGTCTAGTTGTGCAAGATACCTTTTCTGGTCTGATTCGAAAATCCAATATGGCCACAAGGCAGCCATCTTGGATTTCCCCATGAAACCTTGTTATCACGATTTCTCAGGAACTACTGCATGGATCTTTCTCAAATTTGGTGTTCAGGTTCCCCATGGGGTCTGGTTGTGCAAGATACCTTTTCTCGTCCGATTCGAAAATCTAATATGGCCACCAGGCAGCCATCTTGGATTTCCCCATGAAACTTTATCGTCATTTCTCAGGAAGTACTGCATGGATCTTTCTCAAATTTGGTACACAGGTTCCCCTTGGGGTCTAGTTGTGCAAGACCGATTTGAAAATCCAATATGGCCACCAGGCAGCCATCTTGGATTTCCCCATGAAACGTTATCGTCATTTCTCAGGAAGTACTGCATGGATCTTTGTCAAATGTGCTACACCGGTTCCCCTTGTCGTCTAGTTGTGCAAGATACCTTTTCTGGTCCGATTCGAAAATCCAATATGGCCACCAGGCGGCCATCTTGGATTTTTCCATGCAACTTTGTTATCGTGATTTCTCAGTAAGTACTGCAGGGATATTTCGCAAATTTGGTACATAGGTTCCCCTTGGGGTCCAGTTGTGCAAAATACCTTATTTTGGTCCGATTCGAAAATCCAATATGGCCGCCAAGTGGCCATCTTGAATTTCCCCTTGAAACATTGTCATCGTGAATTCTCAGGAAATAGTTCATGGATCTTTCTGAAATTTGGTACACAGGTCCCACATGGGGCCTAGTTGTGCAAGATACCTTTTTGGTCCGATTCGAAAATCCAAATTACGCTTCAAATTAATACGGTAGTCCCTATTTGTGACGTTGCATCACAAGAGTCGGCGGATCATACGGTGGGGCATATTCTATATATTGACTATAGAGAATATCCACACCTTCACCTTCCATATCAAGGAGTTCAAATAATTCGGAATTAAACTGTAGTTCTTCAAATTTTAAACTGCCCCACCCTTTCGTCTGCCGGCGGGTCGGCTACATGAAGGGACGTCACTCTTGTGACTCAACGTCACAACTCCACAACTGTAGACTACTGCATGTTTCAATCCAAGGGAGATAATCAGGATTCAGGCACTTTCGAAGTTTCAACATTACTGCGCGGACCGGATCCCTTCAGTATTAAGTATTGTACCATCTTACTATTTTCGAGCATGGTATGTTAAAAGAGATATCTCAAACTAGCCCAATAAACAGATTCTGAAACAGATAATTCTCTTGTTTTGGTCTGAGGGTAGAAATCTAACACACAGTTCGCACGTCACCTTTACAAATGTGGTACCCATGCTGACAACAGTCAATCACTCCAAAAATATATAAATCGGCTTCTCTGATGCTTTCAACGCAATAGATCTGAGTGAAAATTCACAAATAAAGAAGTTCTTGATTGAGTTGAAGGTAGAACAGTTGTCCAAAAACAGGCATACATGTACACTGTAACACTGCCCGCATGTGCGCGAGTATTCTTGTCAAATTACATCTATAATGTATAATTTTAATTGTCAATGAAGACATAGTAAAGTTCTATTCCTACGAAGTAGGCTACAGACCGCAAATTGTCCGGTAATGAGTCCATCCGAATCCTTTCGTCGGCAAAATAAGGAGAACCGTTGACATCAGAACCTTGATTTTTGGCATGAGCGTGCATTAGGGCATTGTTACCATCAAGTTCTGATCTGAAATAATTCTGATTAAAATTAGATTTATAATTAACACTTCAGTATATTGCTATATATATATGTAAGGTTTAGCCTGTAACATGTATTCTCTTTCACATCCAATCATTTCGTCATTGCCAAGAAAACTGTGGTCTGTTTTGCTCCAGCGTTTTATCGCCAATGAGTATCAGTTACTGTCCGTCTAAAAATACCCTGTCATTGAAATACAGTCCACTATGCCACATGGCCCTATTACAGAAGATGTAGAGACGCTATTTATTCGTCTTTACCGGCTATGCTCAGGAGAATCACATAGAATCATTATTATCTTGTGCATAGAAGGTGTAGGGTCTTGAGTTGAATTACCGTAAACTACATAAATGCTACCTTTCTACTATAGTACTATATATAAAAATTTGTTGTATTGTTGGGAAAATAATGTGATTCAAAAAGTTGTTTTGATCCTGGACAAGGGCACTGAAAACCATTAAAGAGATGTAAATGTATTTTCACACGTAAAGCTTGAAATCTACTAAACCTATATTATTCAATCTGTTTCCTTTAATTAAGAAATTGTAAAATTAAATCGGCGATCGTTATTTATTTTGGAATGAAGGCGCATTAAGAGACTGTTACCAACAAGTTTTGAGCTGACCTACTTTTGATGAAAATTTCTGGTGATTTTTGATGAAAAGCACTGGCGATTCTGACTTGGGTGGTGCCCATCTTAATATGAGCAGGATTTCAACTGGGGGTGGGGATTTCCAAGAGTTCAGTTCGTGTTCGAGTCCTAATGCCTACTGTACTTCGTAGGTCCTGTGACGTTAGTCACACTGCTCATGTAATTATTATGCTTCACAATTCGAAGAAAAAAATCGTAAGTGTTTATGGACACGAAAAAATATTCGTGTTAGCGATATGATTCAAACTCACAAAACTCTACCGTGAGTCACCGAAGCGAATACGAACTTACCACACGGCCACTGGTGCAATCGCTGACTTCAGTGACATATTTGGAATTACAATACTTC
The DNA here is from genome assembly GCA_036873755.1 of Hanleya hanleyi. Taxonomy (NCBI): domain Eukaryota; kingdom Metazoa; phylum Mollusca; class Polyplacophora; order Lepidopleurida; family Hanleyidae; genus Hanleya; species Hanleya hanleyi. The sequence continues at coordinate 9,285 of JAVTVY010007343.1, read as the reverse complement.
GTGCAAGGTTTGCAAATAACAACGAATTGATTTTTCATTTTTTATCAAAAAGCACTTCTTGAACCAAAATGAAATTAACACAAGTGGAGCATGATTATATAATAACGAAAATTAATATCAGAATGAATTTGGGTTGCGAGGTGTTTTTTCCGGAATTTAGAAAAATACTATGGGAATTCCCTCCAAAAAGTGAAAAAACGCACATTTGCACATTTGCACGTTTTTCCATCCTATTAATGTGCACATCATGCATAATTTTGGGTCGAGTTTTCTCGTGTTTTACCAGCTATTGTTTTACTTTGAAATATTAAAAGTTGGCAGTTTTACTGCTAAAATGAAAATTCTGTTTCTTAATGCAACACCTATAGGACAGAAATCCATCTTACTGCAACACGTCCTTTAGTGAAGGAGATTGGCCACGATAAGCATCTGTATGCTTGTTGTGTGGATGCCAATCGTGGGGTGTATCCGATCTTTGGGACATCCGGTAAGGGACCATACGATAACGGCCCTTGCCAATGCTCTGGGGATAAAGATTAACGTATGGTATGACACATCTGAGAGAGAGTGCCGGGTCTTCCAGCATTTTCAACCATGCCGCTCCCTTCGCACTGTCCACGTCTACTTCCATCCTCATGGCCATTTCGATGCTTTGGGTGCCAATCATGTGACGGGTTATCCAACGTCAGAAATTGGTTTCTCTGGATCGAGAATGTGCGAAGAAGATAACACGGAAGAGGAGACCGAAGCCAAGCTCCAAAGATCAAGCTTCAAAGAAACAGCCGATAGCGAAACGGAAAAGAAAAGCGAAAGCCTTACGTGACCTGAGCGTTGTCGAACGACAGAAGAAGATGCTCTCCTGGCTGCTTGATGAACCCCTCATCAAACGCATCCTGAACGGCCTACAGGTGGAGGAGACAGAGGTGGAGACCATGCCGGATGGCATTCCAAACCAGATTTTGGACTCCGCTGTTGACTTTAGGTAAGACCATGAATTCTTTACCGAGGATGCATGGACTTCCCTTTACCTTTTACATGTGAAGGAGAGACAAGTCCGTTGAACTTATATCAAACCTGCACTTGTTACATTGAGGATGGTCAAACCAGTGTTGTCTGTGAATGCTGCTTGAAATTGTACAATCCGCAGTGTTGTGGATATGCCGAAACACCTCGTGTACAGCAATACTTCTGTTCTTTTTGTAAATAGTTTGATTTGAAATAAAGTGTTTTTGTCCTAATTTAGTTGAATTACTTAGCTACACAATTATAAGCAGATTGTTCTTTAGTTGTATTATTTTTGTATAACCAGGGTACCGTATATTTATTGAATGAAATACAAATGTGCTGTATGGTTGGGTGTGCAAGTTACAAATGGATACATGTGCCGATTGATTGTTATCCCCCCCCCCCAGAGGGGGGCATATAGCGATCGCTTTATTCGTCCGTCCTCCTCTCCGTCCATCCGAATGTCTTGTCCGCGCAATATCGAGGATAATATTTGATGCACAGGAATGAAACTTGCATGAAATGTGGCCAGTGCCTCGTAGTTGTGCAGCGTAGAATTTTTTCCGGGTTTCGATTATATTTTCAAGAGTTATGGCCCTTCGTTCCTGAGATCTCCGTGAATGGGACTTGTCCGGGCTGGTATTTCCTAGATGCCAAACACCAACTCTTACTCTCGATCGACATGCGGTAACGTCATCTAGCATGTTGCGTGAGTGGTGATCAAAATCGTTGAATTCAAGATAATAGCTCTATATAGCAACAACAATCACTTATCTTACAACAACCACTTATCTTGGGACAAAGTTTTCAGTCTCAGTTAATATATAAGCTATTCATTTGATTTAACGAACGATTTGGCGGCCAGATATTCTCCTCTGTATCTAATATACTCCAAGGAATCAAACCAGTGTATTATCACTTGTTGGTCGTTCCACTTGATTTTTTTATAATTATCCCAATTAGGCCTCTACCGACCAATACAGATCAGAACAATGGCGGGGCAGTGTCGGACTAAAGCGGAATGGGGGGCATACAATTAAGCAATCAGAGATTGCTTCATTCCTGCGTTTAGTTTTCTAATATTTGTATTATTAAATACATTACTTTTATTTACAATAATGAAAGTGAACTAGTTTCATGCGTAGTGCTTCTTCTGTGTGCAATTTACAAAATATTATGTGCTGACCTGATTGACTTTTTAGTAAAGTAGTGTTTTTAGTAAAAAATAATGAAATGAAAGTAATATTAATAGAATGGGCAATATGCATAGATGTATATAGTGTAGTTGAATTACCTGATATTTTAATATTAATATCCAACATGAGCACTGATTGAATAGGTATATTAGTCCATGAGCCAGACCCCAAAATTTCATCAATTGGTACCACCTGGGGTGGCAAATTCTCATTATGTTTTTTTGAAAGTCCTATATCCTTATATGACAAAAAACTTTGAAAGCAATCCAGGACACACAGCTTAGTGGTAGTAATCACCTCTTAAAGACGAATACCCGTGTCCAATCTGAGGGACCAGATTTGGGGGTAGGGGAAATATAAAGTCGAATATCTTTGCAAGTAATGGTGATATAGTGACATTCGGCCACTCGAAATGTTGGTAATCTGATCCTCTATACGTTGGTATCTGTTAAATGCTAATATTTCACTTATGTAGGTCACCAGAGGTCAAAAGGTCACGAAATCTGAACCCTGCCTAAAACGTGACCACCTGTAGGAAAACTCGTTGCAGGTACCATACCAATGGGACCTTCTTAACCTAAATGGGTTCAAATGGAAGCCAAGAAGTGCCCAAGTGTAAAATAAGTCTAAACAAGTGGAGTTTATTATTATTTAGACTGTGGTACAGAACTGTTTTTGATGCATTTTCAAAAATGGTCTTTTTATTGCGCTAAAACCAGGCAAAATTGTATGAAGTTAGACAGCTTGAAATTAGTTGCATATTTTGACAAATAACTACTCCAGATGCTGATGGCCATGTCTTAGGTCTATTCAGGGATTAGTTAAGCTACATTTCGAGGTAATTAGGTCACCAGAGGTCAAGGTCAAAGATTCTCAATTATTAATTTCTACATTTTTACTTGGGACTTTCATATTACAAGGTATTTACATTGCCACCAGTTTCAAGTATAGAGTATCAGAGACATCGCTGGTGCACCCTGTACCGTATAACCCGTAGGGCAAAGGGTAAACCAGAGTGCGAGTGCACCAGGTATGGGTGTCCGCAGGGGTCAAAGGTCAATCGTCCTCCAAATCACCTTTATCGCTCGTTAAGGCGCTGAGACGGGCGTTAAGGCGTACAAATAGGGCGTTACGGCGTTGCCACGGGTGTTAAGTCGTAACGGCGGGCTTTGACGGGCGTCACTGCATTTCGATGTATTGGTGGCAATTCCATGAAAATCAGAGCTTCTGAGCTAGTTCACCAGGTCGTTGAAGCGTTAAGCTAAGCGTTGATGAGCGTTACCGTCTATAAGAGCAAGTTTATTCCCAAAACACGCACAGTCGACATTCAATCGTCAACATGGCTTATACTTGCTCTAAGTGCGAACGCACGTTCACCAGACGTTAAGATATGATGCGACACGAGAAAAATATACATGCGATTGAAGACCCCGAGGCACAAGAAGCCGATACAGAGACTGATGAGAGTCCATTGACTGATACCGAAACAGAGATTGCTGAGATTCTATCTAGTGATACGAAGAGCTTGACCTCAGATAGTCAGCCTAAGTCCGAGGAAATTGAAGCAGTACCTAGCTTCTTGGATCGTATTGTGAGAGCAGCTATCAATATTCACTCTGCTGCAATCGAGAACGCCGGACAGGATTAATTTACAACAGGCATACACCCAAATGCGCCCCTGCATCAACAGCCATGGCGATTTATGAAGAGTATACCTTACTACCGCTTGAAATGAAAGGCGACCCCACGCACAGGTCCATCATGAAGACCAAGCGTCACTTGGAAGAGGATATGGGGCTACCACCCATCAAGGCCCTGGAAAATGCGATCAGAATGCGCAAACAACTCTTTCAGGACATGCTGCCTCAGTGGTATCCTGAACTGCCCGATGATGCTTAGGTCACACCGGGCAAAGATGGAACTTTCCAAGGAGGGCTTATGATTGGACAAGAGCAGCCGAGAATATGACAGATGCAGCGCCAAATGGCGGCCTCTGATCGAACAAGTCTTCTTGAATTGTAAACATGTCCAACGCGGCTGTTGTTGTTGTTGTTCTCTCATCTATCATCCTTGTTGTTGTTGTTGTTGTTGTTAAGGCGTAATGAAGGGCGTTGACGGGCGTCACTGCTTTTCCAATGAATTGGTGACAATTCCATGAAAATCAGAGCTTTTGCTAATTCACCAGGGCGTTGAAGCGTTGAGCTTGGCGTTGGCGGGTGTTGCTACAAGATGCCACTTCAAATAACGCATTCGGGCCCAGAATGATCCATTTCTACCCCAAACACCTTCCTTCAAACCCCCAAAATATCCACTTTGGCTACTACTCCTAAACTCATTCACTCACTCACCATCGTTAGTGCGTCCATGCGTTAAGACGGGCGTTGGACATGCCTCATTCACTCACTCATTCACTCACTCTGGGAGTTCATTTGGACCATTTTGGCCCCATCAGCCCATCGTCGGGCAGTTCAGGATATCACTGAGGCAGCATGTCCTGAAAGAGTTGTTTGCGCATCCTGATCGCATTTTCCAGGGCCTCGGTGGGTGGTAGCCCCATATCCTCTTCCAAGTGACGCTTGGTTTTCATGATGGACCTGTGCGTGGGGTCGCCTTTCATTTCAAGCGATAGTAAGGTATACTGTTCATAGATCGCCATGGCTGTTTTCCTGATGCCGAGGCGCATTTGGCTGTTGTAAGTTATCCTTTCCGGCGTCCTCGATTGCTGCAGCGTGACTATTGATAGCTGCTCTCACAATACGATCCCAAAAGGTAGGTTCTGCCTCACTTTCCTCGGACGTACGCTGACTATCTGAGGTCAAGCTCTCCGTATCACTAGATAAACTCTCAGCAATCTCTGTTTCGGTATCAGTGGATAGACTCTCAGCAATCTCTGTTTCGGTATCATTCGATGGACTCTCATCACTCTCTGTATCGGGTTCTTGTGCCTCGGAGTCTTCAATCCCATGTATATTTCTCTCGTGTCGCATCAAATCGTATCGTTCGCACTTAGAGCAAGTATAAGCCATGTTGACGCTTGAATGTCGACTGTGCGTGTTTTGGGAATACGCTTGCATTTATAGACAGTAACGCCCATCAACGCTTAGCTTAACGCTTCAAGGCCCTGGTGAACTAGCTCAGAAGTTCTGACTTTCATGGAATTGCCACCGATACATCGAAATGTAGTGACGCCGCCAACGCCCGTCGTTACGCCTTAACGCCCTTCTCAACGCCTCAACGCCCTATCTTTACGCCTTAACGCCCGTCTCAGCGCCTTAACGAGCGATAAAGGGGATTTTGAGGACGATTGACCTTTGACCCCTGCGGACACCCATACCTGGTGCACTCGCATCCTGGTGTACCCTATGCCCTACGGGCACGATGGCTCTGATGCTCTATACTTGAAACTGGTTGCAATGTAAATACCTTGTAATATGAAAGTCCCAAGTAAAAATGTAGGAAATTGATAATTGAGAATGTTTGACCTTGACCTCTGGTGACCTAATTACCTCGAAATGTAGCTTAACTAATCCCCGAATAGACCTAAGACATGACCATTAGCATTTGGAGTAGTTCTTTGTCAAAATATGCAACAAATTTCAGGCTGTCCAACTTCATACAATTTTGCCTCTTTTTAGCGCAATAAAAAGACCATTTTTGAAAATGCGTCAAAAACAGTTCTGTGCCACAGTCTCAATAATAATAAACTCCACTTGTTTAGACTTATTATAGACTTGGGTACTTCTCGGCTTCCATTCCAACCCATTTAGGTTAAGAAAGTCCCATTGGTATGGTATCTGCAGCGAGTTTTCCTACAGGTGGCCATGTTTTAGACAGGGGTCAGATTTCGTGACCTTTTGACCTCTGGTGACCTACATAATTGGCATATTAACATATAACAGACACCAACATATAGAGGATCAGATTACCAAAATTTCGAGTGGCCAAATGTCACTATATCACCATCACTTGCAAAGTTATTCAACTTTATATTTCCCCTACCCCAAAATCTGGTCTCTCAGACTGGACTCCGGTGTCCATCTTTAAGAGGTGGTTACTACCTTTAACCTGTGCGTCCCGGATTGCTTTCAAAGTTTTTTTTCATCTATGGATATAGGACTTCCAACAAACATAACGAGAATTTGCCACCCCAGGGGATTTGGGAATACGCTTGCATTGATAGACAGTAACGCCCATCAACGCTTTGCTTAACGCTTCAACGCCCTGGTGAACTAGCTCAGAAGGTCTGATTTTCATGGAATTGCCACCAATACATCGAAATGCAGTGACGCCGTCAACGGCCGTCGTTACGCCTTAACGCCCGTCTCAACGCCTTAACGCCCTATCTTTACGCCATAACGCCCATCTCAGCGCTTTAACGAGCGATACAGGGGATTTGGAGGACGATTGACATTTGACCCCTGCGGACACCCATACCTGGTGCACTCGCATCCTGGCGTACCCTATGCCCTACGGGCTATACGGTACACGGTGCACCAGCGATGGCTCTGATGCTCTATACTTGAAACTTGTTGCAATGTAAATACATTGTAATATGAAAGTCCCAAGTAAAAATGTAGAAAATTAATAATTGACAATCTTTGACCTTGACCTCTGGTGACCTAATTACCTCGAAATGTAGCTTAACTAATCAATGAATAGACCTAAGACATAGCCATTAGCATTTGGAGTAGTTATTTCTCAAAATATGCAACTAATTTCAAGCTGTCCCACTTCATACAATTTTGCCTGGTTTTAGCGCAATAAAAAGACCAGTTTTGAAAATACGTCAAAAACAGTTCTGTGCCACCGTCTAAATAATAATAAACTCCACTTGTTTCGAGTTATTATAGACTTGGGTACTTCTTGGCTTCCATTTCAACCCATTTACGTTGAGAAAATCCCATTGGTATGGTATCTGCAGCGTGTTTTCCTACAGGTGGTCACATTTTATTCAGGATTCAGATTTCGTGACCTTTTGACCTCTGGTGACCTACATAATTGACAAATTAGCATATAGCAGATACCACCATATAGAGGATCAAATTACCAACATTTTGAGTGGCCGAATGTCACTATATCACCATTACTTGCAAAGTAATTTAACTTTATATTTCCCCTACCCCCAAATCTGGTCCCTCAGATTGGACTCGGGTGTCCATCGTTAAGAGGTGATTACTACCGTTAAGCTGTGAGTCCCGGATTGCTTTCAAAGTTTTTTTGCATCTATGGATATAGGGCTTCCAAAAAAACATAATGAGAATTTGCCACCCCAGGTGGTACCGATATCTGGTCTGGCTCATGAACTATATCTTCTGTTCCAGTCCAACCGACAGCTTGTGATATCCTCAGTTGAATGCGCCCGATGTCGTTCCAGCTTAGTGAGCAGAGCACTGTCTGCATACTGCCTGGCTGTGTTAGCCTATGCTATCCTGAGAACGGGTTTTTCCTGAGAAGGGCTTTTTCTCCAGAACGGGCGGTAGCACTTCGGCCCCTCCTATGATTGGCCATCCCTGCCACAAGTCGTTATTTTATAGCATGGTATAAAATAATATATACCATGGTAGAAAATGACTATATGATGCCTGTAAATATTTAGTACCATGGTACACATGTAAAATCGGCAAGCCTGCCATAATTCGTATTTATAGGGTGCCTATAATTATTTTGTACCATGGTATAAAATCGACAAGCTTGCCATAATTCGTAGTTATAGGATGCCTATAATTATTTTGTAACATGGTATAAAATCGACAAGCCTGCCATAATTCGTATTTATAGGATGCCTGTAATAATATATACCATGGTACAAATTAATTCAACCGCAAGTCTTAAATAATTCGAATCCGAGGTCTTATCAAGAATAGTAAATTTGACCAATGAGTAACTTTTAACAAGCGCAGATATATGTTCACGTGAGCAATTGGGAAGTGGACTGATTTCCGAAATCCTCATTCAGGATTCTTTGCGCAATACGCACTGTTGGATTTTCTTGAGAGAGGGGCATCCTCGGTTTTTGGAAATAAAAAGGAACCTTAGGTATAACGAAAATATATAGGCGTAGCACTTTCTGTCTCTCTCCATTCTGCGGTAAGTCCTCAAGTACACATTGCACATATGTGTAACCATATCTAATCTTCTAATTCTATCTCATTACACAACTCTTTGTATTGTGAGCTGAGGTGGCAGGACTGAAAAGTGCTTTCTTAAATATACTTCCTGGTTAAACCAGTAAATAAGTTGTAATTGGTGTTTGAGATACAGAGTCCTCCTGCAGACAATTTTACACACCCTCTTGAATTTGTCTGTTGATAGCTAAAAATAAGCCTCATAGCTATATGGCAATGTATATATCATTTGAAAGAGTATTTCTCAAGGATTCCAAATATATAAATTTGTTCGCTATAAACATATTTGTTGTGAAGATATTTGGATTTTAATCAAATTAATTTCTAAAATGAGCCTTCTTTTTAAAATGCCTAAATTCCAATAAAGTATTTCACTCATCGTCACATACATCATCATTTCTGGTAGAAGACAACTCAAACAGGAAATCGGTGTCTCAGTTTTTTAAGGTTTGGTCTAGTTCTTGTTCTATTGGCTTTTAATGGAAAATTTCTCTATAAAATCGAGTAACTCCAAATGTTAAAGTTTGAAGCTGAATTAAAACCAAACTATTATAAGTATCGAAATTCTGAGACACGGTTAAGGAGTACATAATGTATCAATTAATCACACCAAATTTCAGGTCTCTAAGATAAATACTTTTTCGAGAATAAACCATGTCCATATAAATTAGGTGAAAAAAAAAGAATAGCAGAAATCGATCGAAAAGGCAAAAGGTGCTCAGGTAGTCTCGAATTTTGCAATCGACGCTCAAATTTTATACTGAGATATTTTTTTTCGAATGGACATCAAAGTCAAGGATTGAGGGATAATTATTTCAAAAATTATAGTTTGGTATAGTTCGAAAATAGTGTTTTGAAAGATAGCTGCCCCCTTAGAGGCAGTTTTTGCACCCCCGTGACAATTTGAATTCTGTATTATTAAATATACAAGATAACCATAATAAACTATATATTTTATG
>JAVTVY010007342.1:0-46307 GCA_036873755.1 Hanleya hanleyi | reverse complement strand
GAGAGAGAAAACAACAACAACAACAAGCATAACACATGAGGGAACAACAACAACAACATGTTTTTTTTCATATAGTTTATTTTTCCCTCCATCATAACATACCCACGCTGGGGGAGCCGCGTTGGGTATGTTTACAATTCAAGAAAGACTCTTGTCCAATCAGAGACCGCCATTTGCATCTGTCCTATTCGTTTCTGTCCGTTAGATGTATTCTTGTCCAATCAGAAGTCGCCATTTCAGAGAGTTCCTTCTTCGGTCATGTTCATTCTGAACCATTTATTCTAATCATCGTCGGACAGGCCTGGATATTCTTCGGGCAGCATGTCCTGAAACAGTTGTTTGCGCATTCTGATCGCATTTTCCAGGGCCTCGGTGGGTGGTAAACCCATATCCTCTTCCAAGTGACGCTTGGTCTTCATAGCGATGGACCTGTGCGTGGGGTCCCCTTTCATTTCAAGCGGTAGTAAGGTATACTGTTCATAGATCGCCATGGCTGTTTTCCTGATGCGGGGGCGCATTTGGGTGTACGTCTGTTGTAAATTATCACTCTCCGGCGTCCTCGATCGCTTCAGCGTGAGTATTGATAGCTGCTGTCACAATACGATCCCAGAAGGTAGAGTTCTGCCTCGCTTTCCTGGGATGGGGGCTGACTATCTGAGGTCAAGCTCTCCATATCAGTAGATAGACTGTCAGCAATCTTGGATTCGGTATCAATCGATGCACTCTCATCAATCTCTGTATCAGCATCTGCCTCAACGGGCTCCTCGGCGTCTTCAGTCCCATGTATATTTTTCTGGTGTCGCATCATATCGTAATGTCTGGTGAACGTGCGTTCACACTCAGAACAAGTATAAGCCATGTTGACGGTTGAGCGTCGACTGTGCGTGTTTTGGGAATACGCTCGCTTTTATAGACAGTAACGCCCATCAACGCTTAGCTCAACGCTTCAACGCCCTGGTGAATTAGCTCAAGCTCTGATTTCATGGAATTGACACCAATTCATCGAAATGCAGTGACGCCCGTCAACGCCCGTCGTTACGCCTTAACGCTCGTCTCAACGCTTTAACACACTTTCTTAATGCTTTAACGTTGTTTAATGATGCGTTCGAACAAATGTTTCTTTTGTGCTATTGCTCTGACATACGCCGCTTTCCAGTTCACGCCCGAGTTTCAACATCGACGCGCTGTTGCTTTCAATTTCCATATGGACTGGGTCCTTATCCAACAATTTCATATGGGTCAGTAAGTCGACATACTGCTGACGTAAAGCCCGTCGTAGTCTGGGTGCCAATCTGTTATGGGCTAAATTGCAGCTTCCTCTTTCGAATACCCTTTGCGTTGAAACTTGTTTCCTGTGGCCTCCAACATCCCGCCCATCTCGGCGTCCATACTTTCTTTGAACAAATCCTTCCATAGCCTCGAGTTCACATTATGTTCTTCAACCTCGGGTTGAGCCTTCACGGTTGGGTGATATTCCAGGACTGATGGTATGAAGCGGGCCCGCTGTATGGGGGTGGGCTTCTGCTGCTGCTCTGCCAGGAGTGCACTCGGCGGATGGTGTAGGGGTATAGGCCGTTGTGGTGATTCCTCGCCGGGTAACAGGTGGGTCGTCAGCCGACGATCTTCGGGGTATGGGCTTTTAAATCTACGAACAGGTAGCCGTACGGACGAATTGTCGCTTCTTGAAACGCCCACATAAAATGGTCAATGTTCTGAGGATAAATTCGACTACCAAACACACAGTTTGTGCTCTGTCGATGGGGTTGGAGAACAACACAAAATATTGGCAGTTCAAGGCAATATCTCTGGACGCCTTCCCTTGAGGAAAGAGATTCTGGGTCAAATAGATGACGGACAGATTGCGATGATGGGACCCTTTGGTGAATAGGTCGGCGATTTTCGAATTGTCCTTGGCCGCACTCATCGGATCATCGAGCACTACCACGTTGGTCTGCTCGGAATCGAAGTAATAGGGTTCGTCTATGTCGTGAGGAATTCCTGGAACAAAGCTCACATTCTGTAGTCGTGCAGTTTCGTAGGCGGGCTGCCATTGGCTATAACACCAAACAACACGTGTCGGAGCTGGGGTTGCCACACCTTCCTCTAAGAACTTCATCACCCAGGACGTCTTTCCACACCCCGTAGGACCGCTCACCGTCATCGTATAAGGGTGCTCTAATACTGTCGTGTGTGACGTAGGTGTTGATCGTTCCTCGCGCGTACTTTGAATTTGCACGTTATCGGGACTCCGTTCCTTGAGATGGCTTCGCTGTATATGTCTACGTAGATTAAATGGCGTGGAAAATGACTTCGAACACAAGTGACATGCGTAAACCATGGCTCTCATCTCCACGGACACCAGGCGTATAATGAAGCTTTCACAGATGCATGTGTGTGTTTATATGCAAGAGCTCCGAGCTCGCGGAGCTCTTGGAGCTCCGGAGCTCATGGAACTCGGAGCTCCGGAGCTCATGGAACTCGGAGCTCCGGAGCTCCGACGCCACCACCGGGCGTTGACGGGCGTTGCTACAAGAGAACTCGGAGCTCCGGAGCTCCGGAGGTCAGTTCCCATTGGTCCATTACGGGCTCCCCTAGCTCCAACACGGCTATTTCCATACCCTTGGGCCACCACGCATGCGCAGAATGCCGATAGTTCAACCCCACACCCAGTCCATCAGATGCCCCTTCACGAATGCTTCACTTTGATACCTCATACGACTCCATTGGCCCATTAGGGACTCCCCTAGCTCCAAAACCGCTATTTCCATACCCTTGGGCCACCGCGCATGCGCAGAATGCCGATATTTCAACCCCACACCCAGCCCATCAGATGACCCTTCACGAATGCTTCACATCGATACCTCACTCGACCCCACTGGACCAGTAGTCAATCTCCTAGCTCCAAAAAGGCTATTTTCATACCCTTTGGCCTCCGCGCATGCGCAGAATGCCGATAGTTCAACCCCGCGCCCAGCCCATCAGATGCCCCTTCACCTAACCTTCAATTTGATACCTCACTCGACCCCATCGGACCCTTAGGGGCTCCCCTAGCTCCAAAAAGGCTATTTTCATACCCTTCGGCCGCCGCGCATGCGCAGAATGACGATATTTCAACCCCACACCCAGCCCATTAGATGCTCCTTCACCTAACCTTCACTTTGATACCTCACTCGACCCCATCGGACCATTTTATCTAGGGACTACTTTTTCTCCGCGGAAGCTTTTTCCCGAGACCGAATCACCGCCAAAACCACGGCCAAACCGCATCACCGCGCATGAATACATTTTTTTTTTTTTTTTTTTGCCGGAACTTTTTTTTTTTGCCCGAACATGCCCGAACATGCCCGAACCACGCCGCCATCTTAAAGTGAGTGGGTGGGTTCAAAATGGCCGCACCTTATCTTACAAAAACAACAAAACAAGCCGCCATTTTGAACCCACCCACTCACCCTACAGGTCAATCAGTACACAGTTAGCCCCGATTCCAAATGTGCGTGAAGTAAATATAATAAAAAACGCATAACATGGTTATGAGAGAGAAGCGGTCAACAGTTTTCAATGATGTCAACAAGACTTGATGATGTTCTATACATAAAACCTTAATCAATGGCCATTATTCTTTATCAAGGTGAATTCCAAGTCGATTCCAGAGTATTTAGCTCAGCGACGCTTCGATTGCGTCTGTTCATTTGAACGCCATGGAGATGTACAAACACATGATGTGAGTGGGTGGGTTCAAAATGGCCGCACCTTATCTTACAAAAACAACAAAACAAGCCGCCATTTTGAACCCACCCACTCACCCTACAGGTCAATCAGTACACAAGGTGAGTGGGTGGGTTCAAAATGGCGGCACCTTATCTTACAAAAACAACAAAACAAGCCGCCATTTTGAACCCACCCACTCACCGGAGTCAATCAGTACACAAGGTGAGTGGGTGGGTTCAAAATGGCGGCACCCTATCTTACAAAAACAACAAAACAAGCCGCCATTTTGAACCCACCCACTCACCCTACAGGTCAATCAGTACACAAAGTGAGTGGGTGGGTTCAAAATGGCCGCACCTTATCTTACAAAAACAACAAAACAAGCCGCCATTTTGAACCCACCCACTCACCCTACAGGTCAATCAGTACACAAGGTGAGTGGGTGGGTTCAAAATGGCGGCACATTATCTTACAAAAACAACAAAACAAGCCGCCATTTTAAACCCACCCACTCACATAGGCCACGCCCACAAACATAGGCCACGCCCCATCACGCATGCGCACAAACACAATTATGACGTCACACACAGGTCTGCGCATGCGCAGTGAGGCGCTAATTACTCAATTTGCGGTGTACATACTACTGTGGTCTTTAAATAAAGGTAATTGATCACGAAAACACATTGGGTGTAATTTGTACTGTGTACTTTGTGTAATTTGTACATCGTTAAAGACAGATTGTCGCTTAATACAATAGGTTGTTGCAGTAGGTTTGACTGTATATGTATGAGTAAATGAAATGTGATCAAATATGAAAACGAGTGTTTTAGCAGTTTAGAAAAAGACAGTCAAATGTGAGTCTCCGCATTACCGTGGTTAATTGGTTAATTAGGCTAATTTGGGGGAGGTCGAGGGAGTAAAGCTTTACTTCGCTCCTTCGATACCACCTCTAAATCACCCTAAGTAATCAAATGAACAACGATAACCAGCCCTTGTGAACAAATTGTTTTTTTAGACAGATAAAAAAAAAAATGATTTGGAACAAGCCTATTCGGGCTTATTTTCTGTCTTAGGCCTAAATGCATATTCTCACTAGAGTATAATTGTGACCCGTTTCGTACACCATACTACTTGTATGCCCTTAAGGTACATGTTGGCCTCATATAACCGTCACAATAAATATACCACGAAATGGGATATACGGTATTGTTATAACATGGCTGTACATGGAGTAGTGCGCTTAAATTGACAAACGCACATACGTACATTAACCATTGGACTGTGGTAATCGGTGTCAGATTTGTTGTGTGCGTGTGTAAAGGTTGTCAGTTTCACTAAAAATCTATAATTTATTAGAACACTCACCAGGAATATCACTTCCTTGTTTGAGTTGACCCGTTTAGTAGAACATACATGTGGATCGATGGTAGTGTCTACCCCATAGACTGTCCTGTTTACCATGCGAGGACGTGATGATGATTTGGGGGAAGTTCCCCAACTTAACGTACGTAGTAAAGGTAAGTTTCGTACCGTATTTTTATACCAGCAATACACAGTCTACAAAAATACTCGTACCGTATGGATTTCAATGAATACACGAAATATCAATAAATTTCGAGGAAACACCAAATATTTATATATTTATTTAATTTATTTACATTTATTCAAGAATATAAGGTAGTGTTTAGGAAACGAGACGATAGAGTTATCGAGGAATGACGACAGGCGTATAAGTTTTCAGCGATAAGAAACCGTACGACAAATTAGAAAGATACGAAGTGTTGAGAAGAAAATGTGGTAGAGTTATTCAAACGAGATAATAGACCTGAAACCTGATGACGTATTATCCCTCTCCTATCCCATGATGCAATGTATATCCATTGCAGATAAATGGCCTGTTGGGATTATAATACAAATCAATTACCCCTGCCATCTCCCTCATATAACACATCAATTTAATTGTCAACGCTAGTTCCCTGTATAACAGTCGGTCTTGTAAGCCTTTAATTTTGTGCGTTGGGTTACATACAGGACTTCATGCCTTGCGGTACTTGAAGTGTGACAAATTAGTATCGTGTTATCTAATCGATATTAAATTTCAGGATAATTGGCTCCTGTCAAGTGGATGAATGGAGGTACACTTCAACAGGTGATTGTTAGAGGGATAACACGTCATGACGGTTTAGGTCTACATGGCCCTAGAGACATGTTCTTACTGATTATTGAAAGAGAACAGACGATAGAGTTATCGAAAAGAAACAATAGATATACTTTTACAGAGATTAAACGATAGAATTATTGAAAAGAGGCGATGGATGTATTGCCACAGAGGAGTGATGATAGATTTATTGAATAGAGACGATAGATGTATTGTATGCGGATAAGAAATTAGAGTTATTCGAAAAAGAAGATATCTGTGTTGTGACAGAAAAAAGAGGATAGAATCATTGAAAACAGACGATGACACTACAGTTACAGAGAAGAGACGATAGAGTTATTGAAACGAGTCGCTAGATGTATGTTACGGAGATTTAGTGTCTCCATATATATGTTAACATACCGTAATACAGCAAATTAAGACACCGGGCATGAGTACACTCTGCAACATACATGGTAACTCACTCAACCAACGTTACGATAAAATGAACAAGAGCTTAATTGGCACTATGTATTACGTCATTGGCACTATGGAATACGTCATTGGCACTATGTATTACGTCATTGACACTATCGATTACATCATTGGCACTATGGATTACGTCATTGGTACTATAGACTATAAAATTAATGAGACGTTCAGGTTCAGTGAGTTGCTGGTGGTCAGTGACCTTTGCCGTAAACATTTTTAAGTCAATGTTGGCCAGCAGCAGACAGAGCGTTTCTCATCAATACATCCACTCGCAATTTTTTATAATGGTTTTCTGTACTTATTATCCCCAATGGCCTTGACCTTTGACCCAATAGGATTCTTGTTTGCCATAGGCGTGAAGTATTCCGGAAGTTTGATCACAGTTGACTTCATTGGACTGGAGAAATAGCATAGACAAATTTACAATGTCTTCTAAAGTTTAACATAAACTAAGATAAATGTAACTCCGAAGATTGAAGTCATGGTGGTACGGTTATAATTTATGCCATCATCAGGATCGTATGAGCACCTGTTGCATACAGAATATACAGTGTGAAAACAATAGTATGAAAAACAATAGTATGACAAAAAGAAAAGTATACAAATTCTGTGGAAACAACTGGTCTTCTAAAGTTTCCTGTGTGTTATTGTTGGGGGGGGGGGGAGGGAAATGTGACGTTGATTTTTGAGCTTCGACAATTCACTACCTGTCATATCTTCTCTGATGTATTCACCCAAATTTATCATTTGAATTTCAACGATTTCCCGATTTTGGTCCAAATTTGTGATATTGACGTCTTTGACCTCAACTTAGTTTTCGGATGCTTCGCCATCCCCTCATATACCTTCCAATTTTCACTAATGTATTATTTTTGCCCACGGTGACCTTGACCGTTGAACTGACTTGCGTTTTCTGTTTCTTGCGTGACCCATACTTGTAGTTATCCTGGTGAAACTGTTGGAGGTCTATTTGTTGAAAAGTTAAGGAACTAAATAACCAAAGTCAGGAAAAGAAGAAGGATTAGTAGAAGAACGTGCATTCCATAGGACTTCGCTAACTATAGTTGACGTAGTTCACAAAGGACAGGCATGAGAGGGGCCATAGAGAATATTTCGTTCCCTTTATGCCCCTATACATGAGAAAGCCATAAACGCTCATTATGAATGGCTAGACACATATATTTTTACACACACGCAAGTCTTTGTGAGGGTCGTCACACATGTATGCTTGCACAGACTTGAAATATATGGTGCGACTTGAATGCCTGCTTAAATATTTCATCTACAGGGGACTGTGCACATATTTACGCACCAAAAGCGTTCAAAAGTTTTGCGGGGTTCTGTTTTGGACCCTGTTTTGTTAAACTGTTTTGACCCGTGGTGGTTAATTGAAAATTCGTCTCTTTTAAACTATGCTGATTAAATACCCCTGAGTTGTTCCATGAAGATTCTCCCTCCAACAACTAACTGCCGAGACTTTTATACCCACATAATTTAGATTACACCAGGATAAATTAGAGATTGCAAAGAACAGGAATCATGCAGTGCTGCTTCACAACAATGTAATAAATGCTTAAAGCTCGATCAATGTTGATACGGAGCTCAAATTTTATAATAACATGGGTAAGGAAGGTTGCAAATGTTGGGTCCTTCTACAGGTAGAGGACGTCTCGGCCACCAAACGACCCGGGCTTGTACACCGGTTAGATAGTTTCACACAGAGGTCGTGGATGACGTTGGGTATGTTATTATCATAACCATCTTAGATATTTGTCCTATATGGTTCGGCTTCAGAAAGTCCCAAATATTTTGTAGCCCAAGATACAATCAAGACAGAAACCACTTTTGTTGAATAGGTTGGTGACTTATTGTTGATCTATATCTCTTAACCTAGGGATGATCGACAGCAGATGAACTAGCGCAGCTCCATTAACACCGGATCATTTTTATGCTCCCAAACTAGAGGTGGTAATTTAACCTATCGTTCAGACATGATGATATTAATCTAAGCGAGACTAAGTGTTACAGTATCATTTGATTCTCCAATCATCCACTTCCATACCGTCATGTAGAAATGTGTTTACATTTCTAATACATCAAACTCTCAATGCAGTTGTGACAATGAAAGTAGTTAAGCGTCTTCAAATCACAGCACACACATAAAACTTGGGTTTCATGAAGTACAACTTCAGTGCATTTCTTTAGCCATGCACTTAACACCGGATTGCTGAATACTGATAGTCGAATCTGGCGCCTGCTGGAGATATAACTGGAAATCTATGCGAGTACATTTCCCAGCGAAGGCAATCGGCAGTGCCTGACCTTATAGGTAACTGGATGGTATGATTGTATAACAAGCAGCATTCAGAATCAAAAATTACTTTTTGTGAATCAGCCTGTAATCAAACGTGTAACCATAACATAACATATATAAGCCAAATGGATATATATATTAAGAAATTATTCCATAGAAATCACCCAAGTTAATTTGGGTAAAAATGTCGTATCTAACAAAGTGCGTCAGGGCATTTCGGCACCTCATATTTCGGCACGCGAGATTCCGGTGAGCGATACTCCGTCACGCAACATTACGACACAAAGTAATGGGTACGACATGTTTTCACGCGACATTTCGGCAAATTTATATTACAGGCGATTATGTTAATAATAAGGTTTTTCATTTATTATCAAATCTAGACAGGTTCTAGGGCTACCAAGATGTACAGTTGTGTAGTGATTGTCCAGATGGTAAAGACAAAGTGAGTTAAAGCAATAATAATATTATATATAATAATAATAATAATTTTATTTCAGACTGATAGTCCATAGCATTATAAAGAACAGTGAGAAGTGGTAGAGGAGTGCGGTTAATGTAGAATATGAAGCCAGTTGGCTTCTAGCTTCGGTAGCGACTTTACATCAGACATTTGCAGACAAGTAAGCAGTATATTATCAGAGCTATACAAGCGGCTCGTAAAGCCATAGACCGACTTGCGTATAAGTTCCCCAAATGAGGGAATATTATTAATCCCAAACATGTCCAACTTTCATTGGTAAGGGAAGACAACTCTGTCAGGCGCAGACAGACTCCACTGCTCAACAAGGCCTGCGAAATTTAACCTAGATTAGATAGGACCATGCTTTTCGAAGCTGAAAATCAAGCATTTCTGTTCGGGTGACAACATTTGCCAACATATTAAGTTAATTTCGAATAGTATATCCATACGATGTGCTATTTTATTTTCCCATGGAAAATGTTTTACTTGCTTCCAATTTGATTTAAAAATGAGGGTTCAATTTGCATTTTCAACCTATACCTTAGCATAGGTTTTCACGAAAAAGCCGAAAGTAGCTCACTTTTAAAAGCTTATAGGTAAAACACCGTTCAGCCAACGATATTTGCCAGCATGGCGTTATACAAACCATATTCTGTTATATCTCATGGCTCTTTATTTGGTCTAATTATTGAATATCTTCTTGCTTCCATTTCAATTTAAAATTTGCTAATTTTTAGAGAAAGACACTATAAGGCGTTCAGCTAGACTGATTAAGTGGGGGCCGGTCGGTGGCAATTAACGCGGAGACCTGGTGACAGGTGACGATACCTGCTGGGCGGATTAAGCATGGATCACAATTGTGTATTGCACGAGGCGAAGTCGTTTCTGACCAATCATTATATAATTAAACCACGTCAATGCAAAATAGAAGATTGTAACAAACGATTATATAATGGGTA
Source organism: Hanleya hanleyi (assembly GCA_036873755.1). Lineage (NCBI taxonomy): Eukaryota > Metazoa > Mollusca > Polyplacophora > Lepidopleurida > Hanleyidae > Hanleya > Hanleya hanleyi. The sequence goes on along the minus strand of JAVTVY010007342.1, from coordinate 36,234 downwards.
TTGTTTTATTTACATATAGTACATGTATGTACAATGTATGTACAATATATGGCAGTAAATTAATTGTGACATATCATGAGTTCAATCTATTCAGCAATGACAGAAGTTTTTCTTTCTTTCTTAATTTTGTTGAAACACCAAGTGCCACAAGTTTCTGTTTAATTTCATGAACAGATAGTTCGCTGTTTTCTTCAATAGCCGAATGTTCTTCAATGTTCTCATTCTGGGACATTCCATGTCGTTCGATATTTATATATCAGTGTTATATGTGGTGCAGGTTCTTCTAGGGTTGTAAGTCACTCTGGCAATGTACTTTGATTGAAATTGTAGTTTAAGTTTAAGGGCCGCTTCCCATTCGGATTTCGCGGCCCATCAACTCAATGTTTTATTTGAATTTCGCGGTACATTTCTTTGTTTTTTGAATATCTTTTCCAGCGCTAAGTATATAAGGCAATGTACAGTTTCAGTCTCAGGTTTTATGGTCTGTCTCTTTGATCCTCCAGATAATCAACACCTAAAGTATTGTCACATTTCCGTCTTAACGTTTGCCTTTAGAATATATAATCATTAGAGTTTTGTTTTACTCAGAAAGTCAGAGAGGTTTGTTTTACTCAGAAACTTTATGTTTGCAAAGGAGAAAGTCGAACAATAGAATCGAAAGCTTGTTTTTTTAACTCTTGAACCTTCTATTATTATGTAGCGTGGGTTCTTGTCATTATTGCGGCTTTTTCATAATATGATTATGTGATCAACACCAAAAACAATATCGCACAGCTTCTTTACACCTTTATCCCACCCTGAAAACGTAGACTGTAATTATCTGTTGCCAAATACAATGTGTGAACTCCTCTTCCTTGATTAGAATGCTGTGATTTATGTTTGTTAGCGTAATACTGAAACTGGAACAGGGAAGTGTTATTCAGTGAAATTCACACGGTATCTATACAAACTTTTCTTGCAGATTTTCACAAGCGTTGTACTATAACTGGTAGGTCGAAATGCCATAATCTGTAAAAATACATGTATAATACAACAAAGTGTTACATTTCTCTTCAACCAATTTTATTATTAATATTTATCGGTTTTGAAGTGCATATTTTGTAATATTCTTTCATCTAAGTTTTATTGCTTAAATTCAATGTCCAATATCTGCTCCAACGTATGCCTTTTGTGTGTGTGTAACAGGCTTGTCTAGAAGATCAGATATTCTACCAGAGTTAAATATATTTAAAGATGATACATTGGGAGTTGATTTTACAATTAACGAGTAAGCTGGAGACCCCAATTGACCCCATGCTGTGTAATCTTGAGTCGGGCTCAATACACTGTCGGTCGTACACCGTTTAAGCGGCAGTCAAAAGACGACTGGCACCTGTGTTCAGCCAAGCGTGCAGTAATATACCGCTGCGCCATCTAGCGGCCAATTAGCAGAAATTACAATCTATAGTTCAGTATGCATAAAACTAGCACTACAATGCGTCTATAACACATCAACCAGCGAAATGAATTGTTGTACGTTACTCTGATGCTATTCATGGTCTTCTTACTGTGCAGACACCATAGCTGACAACAGTAAATGTTGCAACAATAGGCACGAAATAAACATTTCTTGACAAACTCAGTACATGCATGGAATTTTCTAAGGAGGACATTAGCTCTAATACACAGTTTGCGTTTCTGGGAGTCAATATCTTTGTCGTCAGACAGAATATCGGTGATGATATGACCAAGGTATGTAAAGAAATGAACAAAATTGAGTTGAATTCCACATAAGTGTAACGGAGGAGGGTTGAAATCCTTGTACAGTTTGGGTTTAGCGACAATGCATACACTTTCTTAGGATTAAAAACAACGTCATGGGAAGTAGAGTAAGTTTCACATACACTAAGAAGTGATTGTAGAGCTTTAGCCGAGGGGCAGATAAGACATATATCGTCAGCATATATAAGACAAATGCAAATGCCTGGTCAGCTTTTGTCCTCAGTCCATTTACGCATGCATCAACGGAGCCTTTCACCGGCAATCAAATTACAGTATGTCTTAGCATAGCAATTTAGTATTCAATCAGTAGAATTGCAACTTCCATTCAAATTTTCATATTTTCCCCTAACATTTTCCCCAGATATATTGAAAACGAACAAAAATAGTAGATTAAAGATTTCTACAAATAAATGAGTAAATTGCTCCCTTTTAACTTCAAAAACTATTAAATGTGCCCATTCGTCGATGAGAATACAATCTTGGCTAGAGCTTCGTGGGAGAGATGGACTGCTACTCACCAAGTGTTATGTTATCATAACGGCTTAATCACTGGTGAATTTTAATCCGTACCGATGTTTGTCAGTTAGCTGTGTATACAACAAAACTATTAACTCTCATTTCACATTTTTAATATAAGAGGCGGAGTGTGGGGGAGGGGGGGGGGGGGAAGAGAGATCTGCAAGCAAATAAGCGCTGAGGAGAAAGAATCAGATGCATGTTAAATCATTTAGACCTGATAAAACTATGCAACGAACAGTATATAATAAATTAATAGTTTATCAATTCCTTGCTCAGCATGATCTTATCCGGAAATGTATCTGTTACAGTCTGATTTATGGAGAATTTACTTAAATATCTAAAATATATCTAAAAGTAACTTGATACCAACACAAATTATTTGCAAAATCTTCTACATATTTGTATGCATGATGTACACGTAACTCAATTTTTTTTACCAATTATCTTTTGAAGCAAACCGCAGATGTATAAAAAAAATGTCGCGCACCGACATGACGTACCCTCCACTTTGTGCCAAAATGTCGCGGATTCATTCACACGAGTCTTGTGTCATTAACCCGGATTAATAAGGGCCAAACAAAAGATATCCAACTGTGGCAGGTCTATCAAAAATCTTTAAAAAGAACTTTTATTAGACTTCCTCAAACATATTTACATTTATCTTAATATTCTATATCCCATAAATTGCGGAAAAAATGACACGAATGTTCAAGTATGTATTTATAACCTTTCTAACATTAGTATGTACATATATACAAATAAAATACCTGTATTTATGTTGTACATAAGTGGTTCTCGTGTATAAACACATATAAACACACATGTCATGAAGAGTATATAACGTTATAGCATAAGCATAGTCTGTGGAACATGTACCTCAGCAATGTCACAGAATTATAAGTGCAGGCCAATCAACGGAGACCATAGGTCATTAATACCCCTGACACCATATCTCATGCTCGTTCAACTAATGCTAACAAAATTCTTCCGTTAAAGAGCTGCTGTCCAATTTTGACATTATAGTTAAAGAGGTTGATAAAGGTAAATCCGTTGTAGTAATGGATTTACAAAGACCACATTCTGGAAATGTTGAACGATGAAGGCAAAAAGAGATCGAAACTGATCCAGTCATTGAACCAAATTATAACAGATCTCCGGAAACACGGGAAGATGCTAACAAAAGGGTAAATACAATGTTTGACTAAAATCGAATCCAAAACTAGTAATTTTAATGATCTCCCGAAAATTCATACGTCAGTAGAAATAATTGTTTTTACCAAAGTGCAAAAGTCAGACTATACATTGTGCCCGCCAGTCCCATAATCTCAAATTTAAACCCATTATTGCTGGATTATCGAAATGAAATGTTCTCATATTATGCACGTTAAAAGTTACGTGAGGGATGATTTAGATTAATTGGATGATTTGCCGAGTGAAGTGAGCATGGCTTCTAAACTGACAACTTTCAATGTTCATAGCCTAAAGAAAAGCATCCCACGTTCTTAGAGATTGAAAGATATTGATCATTGGCTCGTTCATTACTCAGAAACTCTCCACGACCGTATACATCTCTAAATATTCTATTTTAGATAACACAAAATATGACAATACCTCATTCTCTTTTAATAGCACTCATGTGCTTGCGGCTTTGGAAACAGATATGGGTGCAAAAACAGCTCACGTATATGTAACCCAAGTTATGGGCTATTTAGAAATAATCCTGTACGAAACAGTTAAATAAATATACGGGGAAAACGTTTGCCTTGAATTCGAAGAAATGTGGATAAGATATATTGATGACTTTCTGACCATTTGCTAACTAACCTGTGGAGTCTTTCATTTTTATTTGCATCCTCACATACCGTTTACCATGGAACAAAATCCATATTCGGCAAGGCTTTGTGATATTTGTTACTTTTCTCAACACTATATTCCAAATATCTGGTATGGACACACTGGTTTATATGCTCTAACCTGTCCCGATACCATGGTAGACAGAGAAAAATAGATATAACACGTTTAACGTCCCATCCAGCAATACACCTTGGAGACCAGCTAGCTCAGTGACACGATTTGGCGATACATATCGCATGCTGATAGCAAAATACGAGCGTAGCGTGCAAGATCTATGGCGTTACGTTTCGTAACTTGTGTCTAATTCCGCTTAACCCGGGGCTAGGGGCCGTATGAACCCATGTACTTCAAGATCCTCATGGTACTCATATGAACAGTCACAATCAAAGCGTGACTGAGATACATCATTCTTTAGATGACGACTTTACAACGAATATTATGGATTAAGAATACTGATCAGCGATACGGATTTGATATTTTTGGAACATCATGATGTCTTGCCGGCATCATTGAAAACTGTTGACCGCTTCTCTCTTGCAGGAAACAAGCCTATGTTTATGTATGCTATGATTGTCTTTTTGAATTTGGTGCTAATACTGTTATATGGAATATGGAATAGGTCTTTGGATTATGGACGCGGATATTCTCTAATGGACGACGGCTGAATTATGAATGACGGACCAGACGCTTGTAACGTTAGTTTTCTTCGTGTGAAGTATTTCCAAACACAGTTAACATACAATAGCCATTTGTCAAATCATACAATATGAGGACAACATAACAAGATTGTCCATGATTGATATATTTAGTATTCAGCAGTCAACGCTACCACAATACTCCCCTATTTAAAACATATTTCGGTAATGAATAAAAGAAACGGGTATCTCGAGAACAGATTTGACTATTTGCTGTTTCTAGTTGGTTACATGATCCCATAAATAACCCAATTTCCTGCAAAAATAATGTGGCTTTTCCTGTAGAGGGAAACAAATCTACGTTTCATTTCCTTGGTTCACATGTAACTGTAGCTTGAATATAATTTGCAATGGTACGTTTACTTCCTGGTCTATGTAAAATCGAATTTTGGGGTCGCATTATGCATGCACGGTGTATACGGGAGACAAAGAACTGAAAGACGATCGTCGCCACGCAGGTGCTAACTGTCAAACTGATAATATATCACCAGGTTCTTTTCAGTTAGAAAAAAAAAATCCCAACAGGGCTTACTTGAGGACAATAGAAAGAGTTGCGTATTGGATGGATGGATGGATGTACTTGGGCACTCCATCGCACCGCGATGGGCACAGGTCGTGCGAACACGCCGTGCAACCCGTTTCCCCCAACCCGCCCTACACATGATCCCTCTTAACAGTGTCACATAGACAATGTTTAATCCCCACATTCCTATTAAACAATATACATTCTCTTAATTCCCATAACTACAGACGTATCACATAATATTTCCATCTGTCAAGCCCCCTCATTCTCTCTTAATTCCCGGATCGATTCTTAGTGGCAACTTAATTATCACACTGGACACTCATAATTAAATCTCCCAATAGCCACTCATCCTCCCCATTCACTCAACATTTAATATTTCACCCTATTTCCCGAAATCATAAATCCAGTGCCATGGAAATTTCACCCAGTATTTCTCATTTTCCTCAATGCAATATCTCACTTTTTCCCCCTTATACAGAGTATACCGTACAAACGCGTTCCCCCACACCGACCTACACATGCTCCCTCGTACCAATAACGCATAGCCATCGGTAATTCCCCATTATATCTTATTTACATCTTTTTCCGTTTCATCTAGTCCTGATCAGGTCCCTAGTCTTACCTCTATTTCTCTTAATCATCTCTATATATTCACCAATTATTTCACCCATTTCTCTTCATTTTCCCCGAAAATACCCCAGTATTTCCCGTCACTTTGCCTATTTCCCGAAATCATAAAACCAGTGCCATATAAATATCACCCAGTATTTCTCATTTTCCTCAATACAATATCCCACCATTTCCCATTCACTGTGCCTAATCATACAGATTATGACACATGCTCCCTCATACCATAGCCACTGACAATAAAATCTGTTCCCCTTGATATATTCCCATTGCCACTGACAATAAAATCTGTTCCCCTTGATATATTCCCATTCCGTCCTCTATTTCCCTTAATCGTCTATAACTTATAGGCTACCTCGGTATTTTCACACATTCATATACCGGTACATATACACCAGTTATTCAACCAGTATTTCCCTTCATTTTCCTCAATGAAATATCCCATTATATATCCGCTCACTAAAGGTCATATAATCCAATGCCATACTAATTCCACCCAGTATTCCCTCTTATTTCCTCAATCAAATATCCCAGTAGTTTCCCTTGTGCTTATTTACCCAGATCATGTAGGACATAGACACTGTTCAATCCCCACATTCCTATTACACATTTTACCTTCTCTTAATTCCCATAACTACAGAAGTATCACACAATATTTCCATCTGTCAAGCCCTCTCATTCTCTCTTCTCGGACCGATTCTTAGCGGCAACCTTGATTAATTATCACCACGGACACTCACAATTAAATCTCCCAATATCCACTCATCCTCCCTCATTCACCCAGCATTTACTACATCACCCATCGAATTTCTCTCCAACCCACTTCCTTTAATAATTGTTCCTGCCCCCAACACCCTGGTAATCCTCATCCTTGTGTCCTACATTTTTAAGTATCCTATTGCTCCCCGTCCTCTCCAGCTTTTCACTGTTGAACTAATTTCACAAAGTAATCCTTCACATTGCACCTAGTGTAAAGTCTTGTCACATTAACATTCTACAGCAGTTCTGCCTCCCTCAACCCCTCAATATCCGCTCTAATGGTCCACACATCTTGCACAAAGTTGGATACGATACGGCTCTCTGTCTTATCCAAAGTATTACCACCAAGCCCCAACAAGTCTGATAAGGCTAGATCTTCATCATCCCCACTTATCATTCCCCATCTAATTTCATTATGTGAAGCTATGAACTGACCCCTCAACTCGTCCCTCCTTGCCCTGTACCTTTCACAATATAACAAGACATGTTTCATATCTTCCTTCATCCCACACGTTTTACACATTTTCTCTTCCAGACTTCGTTTCATCCTATTCCTTGTGACCAACGACCCTGTCCTAGCCTTCGCCAGCCAAGAAAAATCACCCGCCCAGTCTACATATCTCTCTTTCCATGGACCCTCTTTCTTCTTATATATAAACAAGGATGACTTACATTCCATCCCATCTTTCCACTCTTCTACCCACTTTTCATCCACTTTAACAGAAACCATTTTTTCCATCTTCTCTCGCTGTTTCCGGTTTCAATTAGATTAACATCATAGTTTGTGCTTATCGCTTCTACTTCCTTGAACCACCCAGTCTTTTTCTCTGTTTTGAGACCTTCCTCCCAAGCAGTTTTTGCCCATCTATCCCCCTCCATTCCAACCAGACGCCCATAGTAGTTTAACTTCAATATTCCTACTTTGTCAGCCATCTTGCTCCAACCAAGTTCTCCATAAATCGCTTCTATTGCAGTCATACGGTTCACCCCTAGTATCCATCTCCCTGCCTGTAGTTCCACCAAATCCAATATTGCCAGTGTTTTCCCATCAAGTTCCACTATTTCTACCCCATATAAAATTGTAGGAACTGCAACTCTCTCCCACAATATTCTTGCGCACATACTTCGGTTACATGTACTGGTACTTATAGCCTTGACTATCCCCAACATTCTCTTTGCCTTTGCAATCATCTCTTGCTTTTGCACCCTGAAAATTTGCCATTTTAACTTCATTCTAATTCCTAGGTACTTATTTTCATCCACCTCTCCTATCTGCATGACATGCTCTTCCGCCTCCTCCAGACTTAACTTCCCAAGTTGCCAGTTGTCCCTCCTTGGTTTAACCTGACTACTAACCATGACGCAACTCTTTGTTGGGCTATAGATTATCTTCCTTTCAAATCCAAACTTCCCCACTATATCCAAGATAAGCTGTAATTCTTTCCTTGTTTTCGCAAACAAAACTATATCATCTGCAAAAAACAACCCAGGAATGATTCGCTTCCCGAGATTCACACCCCACCCGCATCCTTCAAGTCGTCTTCCTAGCTCCGCTAAATATATCGCAAAGAGTAACGGTGACAACACACACCCCTGCTTTAATCCTTCCCTCAGATCTATACTCCGTTTCTATCTCCCCAAATACAACTTTGAAACGGACTCCAGCATATAAATCCTTGATGATTATATATGCCAAATGTAGGTATATTTTAACCTTTAATCTCACACTACGGTTGATTTCCACTATTTCAGAGAAATGCCCCGACGTTTACACGTATCCAACTGGGACCCGAAAAAATAAACTTAAGACTACGCACGACTAGGTTTGCTGAGTTCTATGGTAACTGTTTCAGTGAATGATTGGACAGCTGGTGCTCTCTATACCCGTAGTTTAACCTCTACCATTACCCCACAAATACAAAACAAGTGGACACGACTGTTTACTGTCATCCTCAGGTTTGAGGTTTGTTTGATCAGTGGCCGTTACTCTGCATGTATGTGTTTGACACGGATATCCCGATAGACATTTTATCATAGAGTATGAATTATAAATGGTGTATTCCGTACAAAAGATGCCTAGCTGCTACGTAAACCGGTGATGGATCTTTTCATAAACGTATGGTAATACTTCATCCAACGTAATAAAATGAAATTGCTCGAAAACACGCATTAATGTTATGTCAACATCGGAATACTTATACAGGTGTCACTTGAAAGCCCAGATCTATGTAGCTGGCTGTCAGACAGGTATTTTAGTCCTATCAGCATCCATAAAAAGAGCCGTGAGCTCAAATATTCACCGCTGTATGAGACCTTTACTCTCGCCTACTTTGGAGGTTGTGAAAAATCAGTAGTTAACTCTCATACATTTTGCAGCGTTTAGAACAAAAATGATCACCATTACTCCGTGATATCGATATCACGCTTGAAATAACTTTGTAATTTTCTCCATATGGAAAATAAAGTTTCACAGACTTGAACTATATGATGCGACTTGAATGCCTACTTAAACATTTCATCTACACTGGACTGTGCACATATTTACGCACCAAAACCGTTCAGAAGTTTTGCGGGATTCTGTTTTGGACCCTGTTATGTTAACCTGTTTTGACCCGAGGTGTTTAATTGAAAATTCGTTTCTTTTAAACTATGCTGATGGCATACCCCTGAGTTGTTCCATGAAGACTCTCCATCCAACTACTGCCGAGACTTTTATACCTACGTAACTTAGTTTACACCAGGATAAATTAGAGGCTGCAAAGAACAGGAATCATGCAGTGCTGCTTCACAACAATGTACTAAACTGCTTAAAGCTCGATCAATGTTGACACGGAGCTCAAATTTTCTAATAACATGGGTAAGGAAGGTTGCAATAGATGTTGGGTCCTTCTGCAGGTAGAGAACGTCTCGGCCACCAAACCCGTTGTGAAAGAAACGGTGGTCCTCAGAGACCAGTGTCTGGTCTCCTATACTTTACCTAGGCGGGCTCTGATATAGTCCAGGTGACCGTCCCTTTTCAGATGTCAGCGTCCGGGCTGTGTTAAATCTTAGCAAGCGGACACTCACATCTGTGGGGCCACCGTTTCTTTCACACCGGGCTTGTACACCGGTTAGATAGTTTCACACAGAGGTCGTGGGTGACGCTGGATATGTTATTCTCATAACCATCTTAGATATTTGTCCTATATGGTTCGGCTTCAGAAAGTCCCAAATATTTTGTAGCTCAAGATACAATCAAGACAGAGACCACTTTTATTGAATACGTTGTTGACTTATTGTAGATCTATATCTCTTATTAACCTGGGGATGATTGACAGCATTCAGGCGGATGGACTAGCGCAGCTCCATCAACACCGGATCATGTTTAACCTATCTTTCAGACATGATGGTATTAATCTAAGCGAGACTAATTGTTACAGTGTCATTTGATTCTCTAATCATCCACTTCCATACCGTCCTGTAGAAATGTGTTTACATTTCTAATACATCAAACCCTCAGTGCAGTTGTGACAATGAAAGTAGTTAACCGTCTCCAAATCACAGCACACACATAAAACTTGGGTTTCATGAAGTACAACTTCAGTGCATTTCTTTAGCCATGCATTTAAACCGGATAGCTGAATACTGATAGTCGAATCTGGCGCCTGCTGGGGATATAACTGGAAATCTATGCGAGTACATTTCCCAGAGAAGGCAATCGGCAGTGCCTGACCTTATAGGTAACTGGATGGTATGATTGTATAACAAGCAGCATTCAGAATCAAACGTGTAACCATAACATAACATATATAAGCCAAATGGATATATATTAAGAAATTATTCCATAGAAATCATCCAAGTTAATTTGGGTAAAAATGTCGTATCTAACAAGGTGCGTCAGGGCATTTCGGCACCTCAGATTTCGGCACGCGAGATTCCGGTGAGCGATACTTCGTCACGCAACATTACGACACAAAGTAATGGGTACGACATGTTTTCACGCGACATTTCGGCAAATTTATATCACAGGCGATTATGTTAATAATACGATTTTTCATTTATTATCAAATCTAGACAGGTTCTAGGGCTACCAAGGACAGGTTCTAGGGCTACCAAGGACAGGTTCTAGGGCTACCAAGGACAGGTTCTAGGGCTACCAAGGACAGGTTCTAGGGCTACCAAGATGTACAATTATGTAGTGATTGTCCAGATGTTAAAGACAAAGCAAGTGAAAGCAATAGATAAGACAAACGCATATGCCTGGTCAGCTATTGTTCCCAGTCCATTTACGCATGCATCAACGAAGCCTTTCAGTGGAAGTCAACTTACAGTATGCGTTAGCATAGCAATTTAGTATTCAATCAGTAGAATTGCAACTTTCATTCAAATTTTGAATTTTTCCCCTCACATTTTCAGAAAATGTAGTATGAGGGCGTCTGTATGATATGTAGATTTCGGTGGCTATAACACTTCCCCACTGATATATTGAAAACGTACAAAAATAATAAATTAGAGATATCTACAAATAAATGGTTCAATCAGCAGTTAAATTGCTTCCTTTTAACTTTAAAAATTATTAAATGTGCCCATTCGTCGATGAGAATGGAAGCTCGGCTAGAGCTTAGTGGGAGAGATGGCCTGCCACTCGCCAAGTGTTATGTTATCCTAACGACTTAATCGGCGGTGAATTTTAATCCTTACCGATGTTTGTCAGCGAGCTGTGTATACAATAAAACATTTAACTGTCACTTCACATTTAATATAAGACGGAGTGTTGGGGGGAGGGAGGGGGAGATAAGCGCAGAGGAGAATAGTTGGGATGCATGTTACATCATTTAGATCTAATAAAACTATGTAACAAACAGCATATAATAAATTAATAGTTTATCAATTCGTTACTCAGCATGAACTTATCCTGAAATGTATCTGTTACAGTCTGATTTATGGAGAATTTGCTAAAAAAATTGAAATATATTTAACTTCACAACAGCACAAATTATTTGCAAAATCTTCCACATATTTGTATGCATTATGTACACGTACCTCAAACTTTTTACCAATTATCTTTTGAAGCAAACCGCAGATGTATAAATAAATTCCGAAATTTCGCGCACCGAAGTGACGTACCCTCCACTTTGTGCCGAAATGTCGCGGATTCATTCACACGAGTCTTGTGTCATTAATCCGGATTAATAAGTGCCAAACAAACTATATCCCACTGTGGATAGACCCTATGGTTGGTTGGTTGGTTTGATTGGGCACTCCATCGTATTACAATGGGCACAGGTCATACAGAGTATGCCGTGCAACCCGTTCTCCCACACCGCCCTACACATGCTCCCTCCTACCAATGACGCATACATGGCTCGGTCGACATCGGGCCTTACGACTAGTCTTTTGTGTTAAATGCCGTCATTTTCATCTGACGACGATACAGCTCACCAATCCCCAGTGTACGAGTTGTCACAGCGAAACAGCTCACCAATTACCAATATACGCGTTGCCAGAGCATTTCCATCATAGCTCTCTGGATTTGTATCTAATACCGCTTTTGCCGGGGCTATAGGGGCCGTGTGGTCATATCATCCAAGTTGCCACATGAACAGGTACAATAAAAGCGTACCTGAGATACAACACATATCACGAATCGTTAGATTCTTGGTATGTGCTTTAGAATAGGTTAACTGGAAGACAGTACTGTGAAGTCATGTGACTCTGTCAGTATGTCGGCATCCCTTCCCACTCCCATTTTATGTGATGTATATAACATCATAAATCTTTAAAAGAATTTTTTTTATACTTTTATTAGACATCCTCAAACATATTTATATTTATCTTAATATTCTATATCCATAAATAACACGAATGTTCAAGTATGTATTGTGAAGTTATGTGACTCTGTCAGTAAGTCGTCACCTCTTTCCACTTCCCTTATACCCTTATATGTGTTGTAAGTTATAACCTTTCGATCATTAATATGTACCGATATACAAATCAGATACCCGTATTAAATTTGTTCTACATAAGTGGTTCCCGTGTATAAACACATAAGTGTCTCTCACAAATCACCAGAGCAATATTCATTTACATGTCATGAAGAGTAAATAATGTTATATAAGAATGTTTAGTCTGTGGAACACGTACCTCAAAATTGTAACAAAATTATAAATGCAGGACTATCAACGGAGACCATAGCTCATTAATACCCTGACACCATATCTCGTGCTCGTTCAAATAATTCTAACAGAAGTCTGCCGTTAAAGAGTTGCTGTCCAATCCGGACATTTAAAGAGGTTGATAAAGGTAAATCCGTTGTAGTAATAGAGACCACATTCTGGTAAAGACCACATTCTGGAAATTTTGAACGATGAAGACAAAAAGAGATCGAAACTAATCCAGACATTGAACCAAATTATAACAGATCTCCGGAAACTTATACGGAAACACGAGAAGATTCTAACAAAAAGATAAATACAATGTTTTACTAAAATCGAATCCAAAACTAGTAATTTTAATGATCTCCCGAAAATTTATACGTCAGTAGAAATAATTGTTTTTACCCATGAGCAAAAGTCAGACTATACATTGTGCTCTCCAGTCCCATAATCTCAAATTCAGACCCATTATTGCTGGATTATCGCAATGAACTGTTATGCACGTTAAAAGTTATGTGAGGAGATGATTTAGATTAATTGGATGATTTGCCGAGTGAAGTGAGCATTGCTTCTAAACTGACAACTTTCAATGTTCATAGCCTAAAGAAAAGCATCCCACGTTCTTAGAGATTGAAAGATATTCACCATTGGCTCGTTCATTATCCAGAAACTCTTCATGCATGACCGGTTCTCTGAATAATCTATTTTAGATAACACAAAATTTGGCAATAACTCATTCTGTTTTAATAACACCCATATGCTTGCGGCTTTGGAAACAGATATGGGTGCAAAAATAGCTCCCGTATATGTAACCCAAGTTATGGGCTATTTAGAAATAATCCTTTACGAAACTGTTAAATAAATATACGGGGAAGACGTACGCCTTGAATTCGAAGAAATATGGATAAGATATGTTGATGAGTTGCTGGCCATTTGTTAACTAACCGAGTCTTTAACTTCTTTGCATCCTCACATATCGTTTATCATGGAACAAAATCCATATTCGGCAAGGCTGTGTGATATATTTGTTACTTTTTTCAACACTATATAGAGGATATCACCTGTTTCTTGACGAATACCATAAATATTTCATCGAGTGGGGTGAGGAAATTGATATTTTCACGAGTGGCGAATCCACGAGTGAAAATGGCAATTTTCTCACCCCACGAGATGAAATATTTATGGTATTCGTCAAGAAACAGGTGATTTTCTTTTTATTATATACTTCTGTTGTACTACTTTGTCCTGAGTTTTTTAAAAACATTAAAATAATTCAGATTTTGTTGGCTTTTACGACTGAAGATACACTGAAACACTGGTTATTTTTACTCTGACGTCACTCGCGGACTATACTTTGCTGTCAACAAATCGCACGTGCTGCAAGCGAATTTCTTTCAATCGGATATCCTGCACTTTAGTATCTATGACATCCAGCAGATCTCAAGAATTTTATTAGCTTTATATCTCAAATAAACGATTTTGGTGCGACATTTCCATCATATGACCCCAAACGAGCCGTAAACTGAGGAATGTGTTTTATTTTCCGCGCTAGTTCGTGTTGCACTCTGCACTGCTCTGGCCCTGCACTGTCGAACTGCAGCCCGTCGTGCACGTGTTGGTGCACCGTACATGACGAGTCGGTCCCATTATCGCCATTGCGGGTATTTCTTATTCATTTTATGCCTATTTGTGTTTTATTTCCTGTCAAAGTCTGATCATCATAAGGTATAATAACATACAAATCCTTCCAAAATATTTAGCTTGTTTTTCTTTGGAGCATAAACCTTGTGGAGGTTCGGTCAATTGCCTCATCACTGTGTCCACGGTGACATGTATTTGTTCGCAGTGACGTCATTTTCCATATCATCACAGTGATGATATATTTGATATCATCACTGTGAAAATATCGCTTTTATTCGATTGATAATTTTCACTATCTCATCGCTAAGTATATAATAAATTCCATATATCTGGTATCGACACATTGGATTATATGCTCTAACCTGTCCCGATACCATGGGAGACAGAGAGAGAAAAGTTAGATATAACACGTTTAACGTCCCATCCAGCAATATACCATGGAGACCAGCTAGCATAGTGACACGGTAGTTTTCATCGTGTGAAGTATTTCCAAACACAGTTAACATACAATAGCCATTTGTCAAATCATATAATATCAGGACAACATAACAAGATTGTCCATGCTTGAAATATTTAGTATTCAGCAGTCAACGCTGCCACAATACTCCCCCATTTAAAACATAATTTGGTAATGAATAAAAGAAACAGATATCTCGATAACAGATTTGAGTATTTTTCAAGAGTTGCTGTTTCTAGTACATGATCCCATAAATAACCCAATTTCCTGCAAAAATAATGTGGCTTTTCCTGTAGAGGGAAACAAATCTACGTTTCATTTCCTTGGTTCACATGTAACTGTATATAATTTGCAGCGGTATGTTTACTTCCTGGTCTACATAAAATCGAATTGTGGGGTCGCATTATGCATGCATGGTGTACGGGAGACAAAGAACTGAAAGACCATCGTCGCCACGCAGGCGCTAAGTGTCAAACTGATACTATATCACCAGGTTCTTTTCAGTTTGAAAAAAAAATCTCAACAGGGCTTACTTGAGGACAGTAGAAAGAGTTGCGTATTATATATGCCAAATGTAGGTATATTTTCAGGTCCAGTTTCGCATTTTTCAGCCATAAAGCTTGTTTTATTCACATCCATATTGTTAAGGAATTATGAGAGTGGGCCTAAACAATGTTGAGGAATTATTCTCTGTAAGGCGGATCTAACAACATTTTGAAATTTGGGGGACTGCGAAAGGTTAAGATGCCTGAAAATCGAAGAATACATTACGGTTAAGGAATTTCACTAATCAGCTTCAGTGATGTATTTATCGGATGTCATAGATATATATCCTATTTCCATAATACCAACCACAATCGACAAAAATGGAGAGGGGATTGTGTTCCAAACCCCTTCACCAACGCCCAGAAAGGTATAAAAATGACATGGGACATATTGTTAATTGTGTTTTCTGTACAAAAGGCAATTTCTTTGCTACGAATAGAAACCCCTCTTTAACAATGCTTAGAAATAGGAATATAGGCCAGGGAGCACATTAAATCCATTCATAGATCAATGTTATGCAATTCATAGACGCTATTATTCTGAGCCTGATTATCAATATGTAAAATGATTTCCAACAGTTTGATTAAAATAAGACTCACCTGTCGCTCATCGATATTTGGTCAAATTTTAATCTGACTGGATTCCCAGCGAAGAACATAAACCGGGTCAATAAAGGGTCGATGGATAATAGTTCTAAAGAGTACAGACTGAAAGGATCACACATAAGAGCATCTCCCGTTAACGTGTGGTAACGTTCTCGTAGGCAGTCCCATGGAATATTGCACAATTTATTTCTTTTTGAGGCGGTTTCTTTCAAGCGGTCAAAGTATTGTCTCAGCGGGGTTCTTATCCAGCTGCGAATAGGAGCTCCGTTTTCTCCGATTAGTTTTTCGCCAAAAGGTGTTTTTTCTCGTTCTAATTTCTCTCTTGTTATTTGATGTACAAACATGAACTTTGGACACAATATTCCAGTCATGTAGATCTTCAAAAGGTTGCCTCAAGTTCGGCCCTGTTAATGAATTATTCATGATTTAATGGGAAGGGGTCGAGTTTTTGTAGATTTTCCCAATCTTTCAACTTCGCATGACGATAGAATAACTTCTAAGCCCTAACTAAAAAAACTGGGGCAACCTATTTTTATTCAAATGGTAAAGTTCATTATTCGAAAAAACAAACAAGTTTGTTTAATGAAAACTGAGAGTTATTATCGTATGATTTTGAGGACTATACTTTTCTAAATGACGTAATTTATCTTTAAATAAATTTATTCTTGTAATCAATTCGAGAAAGTTATTTATTTACAAAAAAACACTGCCCTGTAATTAAGCAAAATTGTGATACGTACACGTACGCAACTGGGACCCGATACAGTAACCTTAAGGATTTACGCAGGAATAGGTTTTGCTGAGTTCTAGGGTAAATTACAAGCGTCTGGTCCGCCATTCATAATTCAGCCGTGGTCCATTAGAGCAGTGAATGATTGGACAGCTGGTGCTCTCTATACCCGTAGTTTTACATCTACCGTTACCCCACAAATACAAAACAAGTGGACACGACTGTTTGCTGTCATCCTCAGGTTTGAGGTTTGTTTGATCAGTGGCCGTTACTCTGCATGTATGTGTTTGACACGGATATCCCGATAGACATTTTATCATAGAGTATGAATTATAAATGGTGTATTCTATACAAAAGATGCCTAGCTGCTACGTAAACCGGTGATGGATCTTTTCATAAACGTATGGTAATACTTTTAATGTTATGTCAACATCGGAATACTTATACAGGTGTCACCTGAAAACCCAGATCTATGTAGCTGGCTATTAGACAGGTATTTTAGTCCTATCAGCATCCATAAAAAGAGCCGTGAGCTCAAATATTCCCCGCTGTATGAGACCTTCATTCTCGCCTTATATTCTCAAACCATTTAAACAAATCTATTGCAGTGTTTTTATATTTGACCAATGGCACCATGCATACTTGTGTTTTGAGCATGAAATCTTATGAAGTTTCTATCCATGTACTGAGAGACCATGAATACTACAAAATGGAAAATGTACTACACTTGGAAATATGTACGCAGGCTTCTCCACTGGTATAGTACATACATGTACTAAAGTCTGTCCATTTTAATTATTCGTCTACTTTGGAGGTTGTAAAAAATCAGTAGTTAACTCTCATACATTTTGCAGCGTTTAAAACAAAAGTGATCACCATTACTCCGTGATATCAATATCACGCTTGAAATAACTTTGTAATTTTCTCCATATGGAAAATAAAGTGCTCACTGGCACAATGGTCATTGATGCCGTATAAAGTAATAACAGGCAGTCCGTGGGAGCTTCGCTTATATCACAAGCCAAGTGAATTCATTGGGATTTATATATGTAAGCTTAAGATGTATTCCAGTCAACGTTAGATTCAGTATCAGTGTACTGTGACCTTGGCCTTGATATTAATAACGTGATGGCTATTTGCCCAATGTACCGTCTTAGAAAACATATCACTTCAAAGTTATCATGTTAACAAGAATTTGTGAGGCACACAAGCACAGTGGGGCACAGGTGGGGAATAATAATCTTTGACATAATATCAGCGGTGAATAATGAATATAAATATGAATAATTGGTCAATAACACCAATATGTATTACAGAAAGGCTATATTGCTAGTTTTGAAGGACTATGACGAGAACTTTTGACCTAAACAATGAACAGGTCTCTTACAGACCATATGGATAACACCGGTAAAGTTGAATCATAACTCAGTTTTGAGACTGGATCATGTTAGATTCAGTTCAGTATTTTCCCAAGACACCTTCACTGAACATTTCGAATGGATTGACCCAATATGGTGACAACAACACACACACACGTACACGCGCACAGATACACGCGGACAGACAGCGATTTTATCTTTTCCGTCTGAGGTCCGGCGAGAAATTATTATGCTGTTGATAAAACACTGTGAATAAGAGGGTTACGATAAAATATATTTTACTTATATTTTAGACAGGATTTATATATAATTTCCGGTATCCTAGCTGTGAAATCCTGAACGGGATAATATATAGCAAGAAATCAATGATTAATTCGGATGTAACACCAGTCTCCTAGCCATACAGGACATACGCTCTAACCGCCACGGCCACATCGTCTCCCACCAAAGGAAACGTTCTGTGCAAGACTGCCAAGAGACCAGGAAGAACGTACGATATACATCTGAAGAGCGAAGGTGAAATTGACCCCTCTTCCTGAATAGTTATCAGAAAAAGTATTAGTACTTCCCTGTTTCGTTCATAGAACGCTTAATTTAGTACAAGGAAGAGATGACTCTATGGATGGTATCTATTCATGATATCAATTGTTAGCGACACTAATCATGTCGGTACGACGTTGTTTCACAGTTGAACTCATATACGATGATGTAACTGTAAGTTTTTCTGTAGGGTTTTCAGTTCATCGTAAGGCGGCTTAGTAAGGTATCCACAAACTATATTATACTATATTGAGAAGGAAAGAAGTCCGAGTTCCCTTGTGTATGATATCGAAATACCAAACTTGTTGGTATGACTGAATCATATATTGAATCTAACGGGTAGTTTTATACCTAGCAATAGTGTCAGATTCACGTTCACTAATCATGTCGGTACGACGTTGTTTCACAGTTGAACTCATATACGATGATGTAACTGTAAGTTTTTCTGTAGGGTTTTCAGTTCATCGTAAGGCGGCTTAGTAAGGTATCCACAAACTATATTATACTATATTGAGAAGGAAAGAAGTCCGAGTTCCCTTGTGTATGATATCGAAATACCAAACTTGTTGGTATGACTGAATCATATATTGAATCTAACGGGTAGTTTTATACCTAGCAATAGTGTCAGATTCACGTCAGCTCGCATCGACTACTACTTATACATGTTCTGTCGGCGGGCTGTCTCATTGTGCCCCATCCTGTCTCACTGTGCCCCAACCTGTCTCACTGTGCCCCATCCTGTCTCATTGTGCCCCATCCTGTCTCACTGTGCCCCATCCTGTCTCATTGTGCCACATCCTGTCTCAGTGTGCCCCATCCTGTCTCACTGTACCCTGTGCCCCATCCTGTCTCAATGTGCTCCATCCTGTCTCACTGTGCCCCATCCTGTCTCATTGTGCCCCATCCTGTCTCACTGTACCCCATCCTGTTTCACTGTGCCCCATCCTGTCTCATTGTGCCCCATCCCGTCTCACTGTGCCCTGGGCCCCATCCCGTCTCACTGTGCCCTGGGCCCCATCCTGTCTCACTGTGCCCCATCCCGTTATGATTGGTTACATGTAGAAGATAAACACCTCTTTCCTTGGAAAACGTTTTGTGATTGTTAAATAAAGCTTCCAGAGTAAATACAGTTTGGGAGTAAGAAGACGTACTCAATGAAGTACTGCTCCAAGGACTATTTTCTGACTATGATATACTCTTCTCGGCTCTCTATATTTAGATCCTTTCATCACTCGCTATATCAAGTTCACCAGTCACAATATGCTTGCGAGGTGTATAGATAATGTTCGATGATTCACAATCACAACTATAGCCTCCAGATGTGCATAAGTTCCAGCCAAACTCCTTGACATCATTAGAGTAATTGAATATTTTGTTGGCTATAGATTTAGTATACTTATATGAAATGCAAGGGGGGTCTGTGAACTTAAATTTGTTTGGTATAGCGTTGCGGTAAATTTAACTATATCCAGTCCTTCATCTAATTTAATATGCAAAACCGGTTTTGGGATGTTTCGATTATGTTCAATGGACGATTCAGTCGAAAATACGCTATATCTTGACAAACTCCAGTGATTATGGGTGGTATTATATTTCCTGAAGACAGATCGTTATTTATCTCTGGCTATAAGATTTAAACTTTCAGAGGTAACACGTACAGGACTGTACGTAAACTATGTATACTATTGGGTGTTTCAGTTAAACCCATTAAGTAATTTAACGTGATATGATCGTGAATCAACGCATTTTAGACTTTCTCCAACTATGGCTGCGATGCCTCCGTTTCCCCATCCTGTCTAACTGTGCCTCAGTCTGTATCACAATGCCCCACCCGGTCTCACTGTGTCCCGTCTTGTCTCACTGTGCGCCATCCTGTCTCACAGTGACCCATCCTGGTTCACTGTTCCCCATCCTGTCTCACAGCGCTCAATCATGTCCAGCTGTGCCCAATCCTGTTTCACGGTGCCCCATCTGCACCTTCTCGCCAAACCTCTCAAGCTGCCTGTTAATTGCTGACATTGACTGGTGAATATACCGACTCATCTATGCTCTGATCGGAGAGTTAAAATTCAAATTCACACACACGATGTCCAAAGCAACAGAAACTTGATAATGTGAGGTATAGCAGTGTAATATCACTTATCTCTATTGCACCATGTAAGCGTCCTGTCTCTCATGTGCTGTCCTCAGTGTTTTGTGTTTTATAAGGTGAATGGAGGGTGTCTGGTTCCATGCTGCTTCAAAGATTTCTTCTTTGAAGAAGCAGGAACACAACTTGGCTGGTTACTGCTTAGTTGGTTCGTCGCGATATGACTGAAATAATGTTGAAGGCGACGTTAAATCCTATTCACTCACTCCTGAATGTAGACTGTATACTGGGATTCGACTGCAGCATGAACAGCAGTCAGTATACATGTATGCAGTGGTTTAAAAGGTTAGAATCATAAAATAGTTAAATTCATTCTATTTTTTTCTTCTTTTCAGGGTCCTAAAGTATTATCGACAAGAAAGATGTGAATATTCGTGAATAATTTTGTGACGTCATCAGGTGATATTGATGTGTGGGGTTTCGGTTAATGATTCCAGTATATCTTCCTGTTACATATTATGAACGCTCGTGATGGCGGACTGCCTACATGTATGTGCCGTGTCAATGTGTCATGCATGCATGATGACATACAAATCAGGATTAACATGCCCGGCAACGATGGGCTATTTCATTGAACGCTGACTGTTACTTTGATTTGCTGATATACGTAATTCTGATTGACATATTCGTGGTACGGTATGAATTAGTATGTCCCTGCCCCGTGTCGTTTACTTACGGATCAAATTCCAAAACCGATATCCGAGATAACTGTATCACTAAATATATAGAGACCGAGCATTAAGATACGATCAACGCATAGAAAAGAAACGAGCTTAACATATACACTCTTACAATTTACATCGAGAGGTGTACAGCACCTACCGGCCATATAAGATCATTACATCTTATAGGCTAATTGTACACATGCATGTGTACACGGCAACATTAGTGCCACAGACCTTCGAAATGATACACGTTTGTGTATTCTACGCGGATGATGGACAGGCATGGGGAGAGTATATCGAGTCCATGTTAAACAGCAAAGAATATGAGATTATCGTGAAGACCTTCGATGTTAGCAAGGCATTGATAACATCTCCGAGCCAGAGTGATGGATACAAAACTGCATTATTGAAACTACTTCTTGTCACCCCAAATTTTATTATTAACGCCTTGAATCGGCGTCTGTCTTGTTTGCCAACTCCGGAGAAAGACAGCAACGTGACGGCACTGCTGTGCTCTGTTGAACCTAACGACCTTCAGAGAGCGCTATCCTGCACCACCTGGGATATTCTTACTGTCACTGTAGAGAACGATTCAATCAGAAAAATCATTGAACATGTGGTACGTAAAGTTGAAAAGTTAGAACAGGCGGGACGAAGGAAGGACCCAGTACCAGCACCTAGGACTCGTCCACCTAAAGTAAAACCAAGTCCGACGAAACCGGAAGTGGAACAGCCACGCGAACGAAAACCAAGCGAAGGCTCCGTGACGGTTCCTATCCCCAGAAGGGCAAAGTTCAAAGTGAGGCTTTATCCGACACGAGTTATAGTGGTAAGTGTACACTAACTAACATCAAACTGTTTGTTATTAGGGTTGGAAATCGCACGCTTCCTAGATGCAGCCAACATAAATCCCATCTCACGGAACTTTCGTGTAAGGTTCGTGTACGTTTCTATTGTTCAGGTCTTTGTATCATTGAAACTTCTCGTTTGTTTCGTGAAGCAAACATGAGCGATGGACACTATTTTGTGTCGTATCCACCTGCGGATATATGGTGTTTGGCGTTACTGGTACCTCTACAGCATCCAGACCCCTTTTCCCCATCCATTCATTAACCAAACTCGTTTGGATGAAACCCGTGAAAATGTCAATCTAACATTTCCAAATATGAAAACAAAAAGCGTATGCGAGAACTCCGCCTCCACATCAGATAACACGATAACCACGCCTGTTTGCTTGCATTATAGACGCCCAATCCCACAGAACCCATTGCAATTAGTATCTCCGAAGTGCCCACAGGTTCTGATCCTGTACAGTTGGAAATAAAAGGACAGAGGTACACTCCAAGAAAAATAAACCCGTACACCTACGAATTGGTACCTCCAGGTAAGATTAACCACACTGACTAATGGGGAATCTTTTCTGAAGGATATGAACCAATACCTACAAAATTCACCAAACGAGTGGTTCCAAACGTTTTGAACTCCCATGTTTCCATGTGGAACGCTTACTCTAATTGATTTTACATTGACTTTAACTGTTTTAGCAACGTCTTCCAACAATGCACACGCTCACTATTTGTTTCATCAACGTCTTTTTAACTAATAACCAGAATACGCTCACTAATTGTTTCACTGTGTACCCTCCATAATTGTATTAACACCGTCTTTCTTCACAGATTTACCAGCTGGTAAGGTACAAGTCCACATCTATCAAGGCGTTGAAAAGTTGAATTCTTGTCAGCTGCTTTATGCGGATCCTGATGTGACTGGCTTCACCTGCAGAAACTTCATAGCTCAGATTTTAGGCATCCCATCAAAGGATACTGGCGCCCTGGACCAGAAATTACTCGAGCACTTCAACACGAGTGCTCCCGATGGAGATCAATGTATGGTATTCCCCAGTATGAATGCAGCAAAAGAGGCTAGTGGTAAGGCACGTTTGGTGGGTTGTATCTCCAAAGCCATGTCAATAACCTGTATTCCTCTATCCAAAATGAATTTTCATATTGTATTGACTATATGGTGAACAATCCAAACATCAGCCAATTCGTTGAATGGGAATGGTCAACATTTTACTGGGATGCCAGCAAGATATATTTCTATTGTCAAATACGATTCATTAAATATTTTGAATATCAAATTATTTACAAATTGTTCCTCAGGTATCTCATTTCGTAGTAACTTTCAACTTTTTAATACTGATTACAACTGTGAATCCAATAATTTTGTACTTATTATTATTATAGCCTTAACGAGAGACACGCAATTACCCACGTTGTTACATTTCGCTGCTTATAACGGATTCTCCGAGCTCTGTGCCAGATTGATGGAAATGCCAGGCGCTCTACTTGCCTATCAGAGACTGAATTGCAATGGTGACGACCCGGCAGACTTGGCTGACAAGGCCAATTACACAGACTTGGCTGAATATCTCCGGAATTACGTTGTACGTATATGGGAAATACATATCACAGAGTAGATTTGTAATCGGATATAGTAGCACAATACCAGCCAATACCATCATTCTCTAGATGACGACTTTACAACGATTATTATGGATTAAGAATACTGATCAGCGATACGGATTATATATTTTTGGAACATCATGATGTCTTGTCGGCATCGTTGAAAACTGTTGACCGCTTCTCTCGTCCAGGAAACTAGCCTATGTTTATGTATACTATGATTGTCTTTTTGAATTTGGTGCTAATACTGTTATATGGAATATGGAATAGGTCTCTGGATTATGGACGCGGATATTCTTTAATGGACGACGGCTGAAGTATGACTGACGGACTAGACGCTTGTAATGCAACTGGGTGACCAATGAATGTCCTAGGCGTCGATCACTGAGGGGAGATAACTGGCGATAGCAAGGGAAAGTGACGCCCTCTATCAGATAAATTCATAGCGAATAATCTCATCTGTGTAATTGTAATATCAATTTCGGGATATTTTTTACATTTAAGTTGAGTATATCAGTGCATTGACCGTAATGAAATATTCCGCAAGATGACGCCACTCAGCGCTTTCGTCACCTGTTTGTTCTATTCATCAATGACGATAACCATATCAACTGGTGTTGACTATCGCTAGTTTAATGAACAAAGGTGAAGCTCTACTCCGTTAGTTCGTCATTTGATTTAAATTTGCAGGAAACAAAGGTGACGGTTGATATGATGGATGATATATATGTCACGATGCAGGGTCACTCACTTCTGTATGAAAACCTCCGACCAGTTGTAAACAGCGGATACACAGGTATGTACAGACACAGGTTTTTGCCTCCAAAGCTTGCTTTCGGAAATGATGACCGCCAGACGTTTTCCTCGCCTATGGAGTATGGAGGCGGGATTGTTATCAATACTTCTCATCGATGATATGACAAGACTGCATAATTGATTCCTCTTAATGTTCCAGCCATACAACACACATTTTCAAGCATTTTAGCCTGAAATCAAGTATCATTTCAGGATGATTTCCTGTTATTCAGTGACCTCACTACTGAATTTGGGGAATACAGTAGAACCCACTTAATCGCATACTGCTTAACTGGAAATTCTGCTTAATCTAATGGGATATGAAATGACGATTCCATGATTTGTCCCATATTTCTGATATCATGTGTATTAATGTTTTAATTCCAGATGAGGGCCACTATGCGTATGCATTTATATATCCGCCATCCCAGAAGGAATCCAATGACGATGATATACCTGAAAGCGTATACATGGCTAACCGTCCAACCGAATTAGTCCCTGACCATTTGCCCAATAAAGGAAGGAGAAGTATGTTGTTTTATAGCCCCTCTCCTCCTTAGTCGCTCAACGTTTGAATCAAAATCCACCTACCACATTTCCACAATCCTAAAATGGAGAAATGGTCTCCTTTATGTATATTGTGGGTGTACTGTCGTATCCCTTATGGCGTATGTAGGGAGCTTTGCATGAACGCGGCACAATACAGGTAAGAGAGGGTGTTCCATTCCTGAATCCATGCGTTTTGTTGCAGTTGTGACAAAATTCCCCAAAATTGTGACATAACGCGTTGTAACCGCATCTCATAATGTCTTAACTTGGGACAAAATATGCTGAAATGGTGCATGTCCACGTAAAAAGTCACAACATGATCAACCACGAGATACCCGAATCATCAACGTATTCGAAACATTGAGGGTATTTGGGACACCAAAGTCATCTGTATACGACAGAGTAACATAATTATATGGAGATCAATTTGGTATCTTCAACATAAGGGATATTATTTTAAAGATCATTTGGAGCACCATGGTAATCGAAATATCTGATCGATAACCCTATTCATTTTCGCATGCGTCGAGTTCCTTCTGGATACTTTGGCCCAAATTCCATGAATGGCTTTGAAATAATTTGGGTCATCTATGTCATCCTCACATGAGAGAATGCACATTCGGAACCCCGAAAACAAATCTTTAGTAAAAAAATTGCCGTTGCCCTTTTTGACTTCTTGTGACAAAGGGCGTTGATAAAATCAACTCCTCCGAATGAAGAAGGCAAGTCACATAAATGAGCGGATATACTTTTTTTATGCCGGTCATCTGGACAGAATGCTATAGTACTATCAATCTTTTTGTTATATCTATGTGTAATAAATTATACGGTCCTACACCCCATATTGTGACAGGCTGCTGTCAGCTAGGCGTTCACCGAACGGCACTTAAAGTCAAATCCAGTGTTAATAGCATTCAAAGGTTAAGTATTTAATCCTGATATATGGGCCGTAGTGAGGGGGAGGGGGATCTACAAATATGCGTCACAGAAGGTTACAGGGCATGTGGGGTGTGCTCATATTCTGTTGAAGGTCGATTCTACCGAGTTTATTTCCATGTCTATTCGTCAATACATGATTGTAAGCAGACAATACAATCAACGAAAGAGTAGATTGGCAAAAACCAACTTCCACTTTGCCACACGTGTTTGTGTTGTGTTTCGGTGGGGACGGTTGGCGGATAGTAACGAATATGTATTACGTAATTCTCCAGGGATCTGTGACCGAGATTGGCTGTCGTTACAGGCGCAATTGGAGGGGGTGAGGGAATAAAATACTTTGAGAAAAATGCGTTATGCAATTTTTTAATGGTCCCATAGACATTGAAGTAGTATATAAAATTGGGCTATCGCGTAGACGTTTTCAGAATGAAGGAGGATACCCTCTTCCAAGGATAAGGATGCTAACATGAAATCTACTCTGCATAATTTTACCTTGGTAGGATTCCCTGCTACGAAGAAGTCAAAATCAACAGAACTGCAACACAATTTATTGACGCGTTGTGGGAGGTTGAAGAACAATTTGTCCCCCAACCGCACTGATAGGTCCGCTCTTACAATGAGCTTCCAGATGACAAATCAGTCCCTCTGTAATCACCACACCGCCGAGAATCTTGACCCGTGCAACGTTGTCTGGGTCGAGCTAACGGGCATTAGCGGAGAATGCAGAGAAATATATACTTGAGCCTTAACACAAGTTAGGATAGTAACAATGTTCTTTTCTTAGTCAGACTGGAATAGATTCATGTTCAATGGCTTTGTACTGTACAAATACATATATGTATCAATATATGTATCATGCCAAATGGGCAGAAAACTAAAACATCAATACCATAAATTAACTCCAACTGGGAATTCTTTTACAGATACGTCGACTGCTAAGGAACCTACCACCCGTGGAAAACCAAAAGCTCTCTCTGTGCCACGAGGTCTGTGCCTTGGAGACGGTATGATTGAATAATTATCTTCATTAACGTCTTCAATTGATACATGAAATTTGTATTGTGGTTTGATTTTTCCAGAAACGACATACCATTATTTCTGTTCTATTTGATAATGGTCATCCTATGTTGAATTCGAGAAATGGGACGTTTGTCACATATATTTTGGTTAGCATACATTTTTGGCTTAAGTTAGAGATGAACACATCAGGCACAGGTCTTAAAAAATATATATCCTTCAAATTCGTATGAATAGGATAATATTTGATAGTAGTTTTTTCCAACATAACACAATCTTTTGTCATGGCAACCGTAAAAATTTAATGGAAATAATATGGAAATAGAAAAACAAGAGCTTTTTGCGCAGTAAAACGAGAACAAATCTGGACACCCCATTCTTAGTTTGTGTTTGGATAATTTGTTCTTAGGTGATTCACGTGTTATTTGAAAATTTGGAAAAGAATTTATGTTCATTTCTATGAAAAAATCCAATTTTATGGCCATTTTTTCTAATTTAGCATTTCTGTGCTGATAAATCCGAGAGGCGCTATACACGTTGATGGGGACTCACATAATAAGATTATATGCTGTCCCGGAGTTTTATTTCATTGTGATGGTATATATAGTTCATATTGATTTTTTTATATCATATACTTTGTCTTCAGAAATCCCTTCCCCAGGGGCGGTTGGTTCCAAAAGCTTAGAAGAGTTGAAGCAGATCCAAATCATGGTAGCCAAAGGACAGTTTTCAGTGGAAGACGCTAAACAATTATTCGAAGCCTGGAAACACAGATATGGGGATTCCCCTCCATCGTTCAAGGACCGACAGGTTAACAAACAAATTTATGACAAGCGAAGAGACGCATGTAATTTATATATGTAAATGAATTTAATATTAAGAGGGGAGAATATTACTACATCATCCACGTAAACCAGGACTTATTTCCACATATTTTTGATTTATCATTCAACATCTGCAGTTATGGATTGCTGAATTTGTTTGCTACACCAACTCTGATGCTCGCTGCTTGACCAAAAGAACAGAAGTATTTGAAGTTTTGCACAGCACCGTATGGCCAAATATATTAATGTATGGCTTTTGGATAACCAGATATTACTGGCCGGAACGTTACGTATTGCCACTTGAGAAGAACATACATCTATACAAGATCCTATCTACACTTTCCACATCTGTTTTGGACTATATATGGATAACGATCAGTAGTCTTGCTTTCTGTGCCCTTGCTCGAAACTGTAACACCATGCCCCATATTGTCCGGCGGCTATGTTTCATTTCCTGCATACACTCTCAGAAATATTCAGGGAATAATCGTGAATAGATCAGGCTGCACATCCACAACTCAATTTCAGGGATTTTACCTGAAATCCAGGGATAATTTCCTGAATTTCAGAAAAAAGATCCCTGAATGAGAGGATTTTCCCTGAAATTCAGGTAAATTTATCACCCTGATTAGTAAAATTCAGGTAATTTACCTTTAATTCATAGATGATATACCTGAATTTCAGGAAATTATCCCTGGATTTCAGGTAAAATCCCTGAAATTGAGTTGTCGATGTGCAGCCTGATCTATTCAGGATTATTCCCTGAATAATTCTGATAGTGTATATTCTATAGTTTATCATTACAAGCCTCTGGTCCGTCATTCATAATTCTGCCGTCGTCCATTAAAGAATATACGTGTCCGTAATCCAAAGACCTATTCCATATTCCATATAACAGTAATAGCACCAAATTCAAAAAGACAATCACAGTATACATAAACATAGGCTAGTTTCATGCAAGAGAGAAGCGGTCAACAATTTTCAAGGATGTCGCCAAGACATCAGGATGTTCCAAAATATCAAATCCGTATATGGATAAATATTCTTAATCCATAATAATCATCGCACTTCGTTCCAGAGAGTATTGGAGAAGCTGAGAGAGACATTTCGCTCCACACTAGAAACTGCGGAGGAATCGCAGAAACTATTGAAGAAGACAAATCGTCTAGGAAGCATATTGGAAAGAGTGAGAACAACACGACAGAAAGGCCGTCCGCCAGCTCCACGAACGGTTAGTATCATTATACATACTAACTAGAGCTAATGTTTATCAGTTTATATCCAATTGAATTTCTAAGTTGTGTAATTGAAGAACCCTGCCTCATTCGTGTCTGTTAATTTCAATACATTGGAGATTCAAAATGCACAGCGTTCAAACAGACCCGGTCAATATTGGATTGCTACGAAATGTAGCACCAATGATTCTTAACGCTATGTGATTTTTATCTGCAAATATGACCTCCCAGTTGGTCAACGAAGTTATAGATTCCAAATTTGTCTTCTTGTTATGCCAAATGTGTAGTTTGAAGCATTAAAAATATCACCTTCATAGTCAAATGTACGAAACAAATTTCTGATATACTGCAAAATACAATAAAAAATACATAGAAACATGCCTAAACACTTCATTGAGGTCCGGCCAGCAGTTGAAATGGCTTAGTATCAACAAATACTGTACAAAATACATTCAAAGTCCAACTACCTCGCTCACTGCAATTATGATGAAAGCATCTTTGACCTCTGTCACCTTTTTTCACATTGGGTAGAAAAATGACTTATCATTACACCTTTACAATAAAACTTCCCCATATCAGAGAAAAGTAGCTCCTCAGATCTGGCAGAGACCAACACGACCTCCTCAGATGTTAAATGTTTTGTTTACACACAAAAGCTCTATGAATATTTGGACTTCTAATGCAATTCATGAATTAT
This sequence comes from Hanleya hanleyi, assembly GCA_036873755.1. Taxonomy (NCBI): domain Eukaryota; kingdom Metazoa; phylum Mollusca; class Polyplacophora; order Lepidopleurida; family Hanleyidae; genus Hanleya; species Hanleya hanleyi. Next base: position 6,126 of record JAVTVY010007342.1, on the reverse strand, counting down.
GTGTTCATACCAGACTTTTTAAATGCTGGTCGGACCTCAATGAAGTCTTTAGACATCTTTCCTTATATTATGCCTCGTATTTTGCAGTATATTTCACCAGCTACAGATTGTGCAGGAAGCCAATTTGGGCATTTTTCTTGTGTTTTACATTCTAGGGAAGATTGGGGTGAGTAAAGACTGTTTTACTGCCTTCTAATGAGAGACCTGGGATTGGAATTTTTCACTTGATTTTGAGAACTGGACCCTTCCCCTTATGCTTAATTGAAAGAAAGTTCTATCCTTTTTAGGGTGACAGTCGATATGTAGCCTACCCAATTCCAGAGGATTCCACGCGGACTTCTGAGGTAAGATCTGGAATCTGTGAATAAATTCTCTGCCTCTGCAGTCTATTTGTTTTGTACCCTATGGTTATAGCCCAAGTTGAATTTAAGGAGCGCGCGGTTTATTGACTTTTTGAGTTCTGTGAATTTGTTCACTAAGCGATATTTCAACTTATTTAACGCAGTAAATCTCCGGGAGATAGAGAGAGAGAGAACTAAGGTTAGATGCCGCGTTCAGCAATATTTCAGCTATACAGCGACGATCAAAAAAAATTCTAAATATACTAACAAAAACAAGCCAACAATCTAGCAATCCAGAAGTACTCTACACAACACACTTAAAGACATGTAACAAACTTATGCAGCAAACCTATTTCTTTCAAATAAACTAAGATACAGTCTTCTGTTATACGACAAAACAGACCTTCTAAAGTAGCTACTCGATGAAAAGAACCTGTTAAAATCTTAAAATCTATACAGACGATAAGAATACGTTTCGTTTCAAATGCGAGTCATTATATATTTTATTCATCTATCAACCTTCTCCAACGTGTTTCTCCATAACGGTCCGCGCCAATCGCACGTAATAGTTTAACTTCGTCAGCACATGAATCAAGTAATGCGAAATAGTTGTGCATGGACTTATCGCTCTAGAAACTACGGTACATGTAAACGCCGTAATTACGTTCAATCATGATGTGCAAATGCTTGAATGATGGACTGAGGCAGGATATTATATATTTGGTGTGCAAGAAACTTTGAAAGAAATGTGTACGATGTCCTGACGTTAATTGATGCTATTTCAATATATCTATATGTTATCTTTGTAGTGTCAAAGCGACAATGACGACTATGTGTACGCCGACCCTGATGATAATCGATGCAGTGGAACAAGTTCATACAGTAAGACGAGATGATTGTTTTCTTGGTATAGACTTGTGCCATGGCTAGACCGGTACATGGGCCTTGCCATATCATTTCCTTGGACTCATAATTAATAATCGGTTTGATGAATAGATGTGATCTCATCATTCTCTGTGGATATTTTCATGGCCTTGAACGTAGAAACTTGTCCATTCAGGTAATATATTTAGACAAAACTCTACCGCAATACTAGTCTATCATAAAACGTAAATAAGTGATTTTCATTCTCACTAATTCTATGGGGAAAACATGATAACACATATTTCGAGGCGGATATGAAAGCCATAATAATTATTATATCTGGTTTCGAAAATCAAGTCAGAATTTTCCAGTCAGAGATTCATATCAATTCTACAGCTAATCTCGGTACTAAACCATTATTGATATGTACATTTCAATCTTGAGACTGAATACCCTCTAAGCTGCTATTTCGGTAAAATTCCCATGGAATAATAGAGAATAATTCCCCATACTACATGCTTCTTTTCTAAACCCTTATCAAATACTTCCTGGGGAAAACACTATGGCTATGTCCACTTTTATTGAACTGGACATATTATGTTGCAAATCTTCAGGATAATAGTGTAATCTGTTTTCTCTCAATGTCTGACTTTGATACCACAATTAGCGATATATTCACTGCCAGCTCTGTGACCTTCAGTCAACGATCCTGGTTTTATTTTTTGAAGCCTTCTTTCACAAGCATACTAATGCTTCATACTGTCCTTAGACCAGTTGTTTTGTTTCGGAGGCTCCTCCTCTTTCATTTTTTTCTGTTGCATATTTTCTGCATCCAATTTCCGGTTAATATGATAACTCATGATCAGGCGTTTGTTTCGTTTCATAATATTAAATTTCCATACCCCTTGATCTTGGATTTCCGACGACTGGTTCGGAACTCATTCGGATAATACATCGATCTTCTCCGCACGTGGTGGTGCACAATCTAACGTTGCTTACATTTGAGTACGCAGAGTACACAATCTGCCTAGTCTCAGACCAGATAGAATTGAGAAATATATTACTGTGATTATTCTAAAAAGCATGATTTGATATGCCGCTATTATATTAAGCTTTGTTAATGCAGTTTCTGGCAGTTATTATTAGCAATAGTATCTCGAAACTTGGGAGATAATAATGGAAAGGAAGAGAAAAGTGTGTGTACACTGAACTGCAAATGGTGCGTGTGTTCAAAAGTAGAAACGAAGGCTAGGTTATTTAGTTTTTACTTGAGAAATCAGATAAATTATTGAAATAAATGCTATTCGAACGTGCTCTAAATTTTGTCCGTAGTAATAGTGTGAAATTTGATGAAGTTGTCTCCCCATTTTGCCAGCAGAATAACTCCTGAAGGCTCAAACATAAACGTTCCGAAGGGTGGTCTCCCCTTGAATTTCAAAATGTGTCTCGGTGCAATCCAACGTTCTTTCCCACCTTCAACGCTCAAGTGTTATGAACCGTCTAACTAGCAGGATTATGATGTTTATTTGTTGCACAGGCTCAACAAGTGGTGGGTCAAGGGGCAGTCGAAGCAGCGTTGAAAGTTCTGGTTTAGGGAGCACGGGCGAAGAAGTCCACGTAAGTATTCGATTTTAGTTGCTCTATGTTGGATTTTCGGAACTTTTTCCTGAAGAAGTTATGTTTCTATTGGCTCTCCCGTTCAACACGTTACTTGATGAATTATCATGAAAGTTAAAGTCAAACTCTTAACCCTACCTGGCCTGGGAGGGGGGGGGGGGGCATTATGCCCCCTACCAAACTTTCTGCGCTATCTCCGGAACGACAATAAATGGAGAGCTGAAACTCCTTGACTTTATAGATGATTCATATTGGAGTCATTTTGAGCCTATTTGCATAACCCCCCGGGCAAAGGATCATGGATAAAATCAAGATGGCGGCCACGTGGGGTACCAGAAAAGTGACGTTTCTGTCATATTTCTTCAAAATTTCTGCTTTTCCGCGATGAAAAGTGGGCAAAAACTATTTGATTTCACATCACATTAATATTTACTAATTTATCATGCAGGTTTTGTGGAGAAATTGCATAATTAAAAAAATCGGAAAATCCGACCGAAAAATCGAACAAACAATGCCGTTCTTGAAAATGACGTCACTGTGACGTCATCAAAGCGGCCATCTTGGATTTTTTTAACATTTTTTTGGTAGAGCTTGTCCCAAGGGTATAGTGTGGTAAGTTTCAGCCCCCCCCAGCTCAAAGGGTAAGAAAAATAATTTGGGGGGCCATTTCGTCCCCCCCCCCGACCAGGACAGGTCCCAAAAAGCCCAGGCCAGATAGGGTTAAGTTGTAGTGAGCAATAACGGGTCCAGAAACAGCACCATCATCAGTTCTCAAAGTAAGAAATCTCCGCTATCTGTTCAAATACAATTATAGCTCCTAAAATCAGTCTATATTTGGTCGACCTTCTTTGATTGCTATCGTCTAAATCCAGGACTATCTTAAATAAGCGGATATGCTACAGTTACCTGTTTATATATTCGGCCCGTGTCTGTTTGTCTATCGAAAGGCTTCTGGTCGGCATAGAATATTGGAACTAATCGTACGCTTACTAACTTCACTTTGGAAAATGTCATATTTTCTGACTTTCCGTAGAGGGCGTCTCTCTACCTCCGTACACATCTTTCACAAACTCACTTGCAGGAGTGTGAAATCGCTCGTTAAATCATAGACAATAACACGCCCGTCTTTTGACGTATTTTAGCACCTGATCCCAGTAATACGTAGTATTCAGTGAGTAAATTTTGTTGAAGACAAATTAACGTTAGTCCAATTGGTTTGTTTGAAGCTTCAATATCGATACTTATTGTTGGATATTGTCACTAACCGATCGTCTTTCCGTTACAGGAATACAAGCCCGTACTCAGAGAATCCCGTGGGGCCAATGCTGTAAGTCCTGTAATGGTAGTAATATATGATGGAAGAAATATTAACAAATTGGGGAGATGTCTGATCATGGGATTTTTACCTCTTTTACATTTCAGTTAATACTTATTAAGTCTCATCTCACGAAGTAGAGACAGCGGTCAGTTACCTTATCTCGTTACTTGTGCATCGACAGATTTGTAGTTAGATGGTGCATTCCATCCACTAAGCATAAGTCACATTTACCGGGAATCAATCGTGAGACTGTTGGTTTTGGTGCGGGATCACAGCATGGGTTGGTAAATCTTGCGGACGACGTCTTTCTATAGAATACGGGACCATAGCCATAAATCACTTCAGTTGTAGATTTAACTACAGGGATGAATTTAGCTGGGTCCTACTAAGATTGGGATTTAAAATCCTTACGATAGGAAGGAAATAGTCTGAAGCTTCTTCGGGAACATATTTATCGAAAATGTGTATCTTTTTGCAAGAGACAATCCCCGGAATAACTGAGAAAAATCGGCAAAGCCATTTATTGTTGTAACGATATGACTGTCGATCGCGCGTATGGTATACATTTCTATCATAAAACCACCTTTCTGGAAATTCTATGATCTTGATGAGGGAGTGATTATCATTAAAATGGAGAAATATTGTGTTTTCTTGGACGATCACGAAAGTTTTAAAAAGGACACCGTAATTGAAGTTTTCTTATCTTCTGTCAAGAAATGCTCCCCATCTAGATTTCTATTTGTGTTCGGTTAACAACTCTAGCAATTCAATAATATTTTCACAAAGGAGTTTTCATGTCAGTTATAAAGAAACAATCATCTTCTTATGAGCCGCTTTTACATCCAGAACGACTGTCGCAAAAAATATGTACTTTCGTCTAATCAAACAAGAACACGTTTGTTTTCCAAAATTTGAGGATTGTTAATCGGAAGATTAGGAGGGGTTGGACCGGTCCATTGTTAATCGGCAGTTTAGGAGGGCTTGGAGCAGGACATTATCATATTATTCGTTCTTTTCAGCATCATCGACACTCACGCCGTATGGACGCCGTACAGGATCCCATGATGATAGACGTACTACCCCCACCACCTGTCCCTCCACGGGCCGGTGCAAGACTGAAAAGAGACAGGTTACCTTCACCACCGCCGCGTTAACGCCACATTGACGTCACATTAACGCCACATTGATAATTCCATGAAACTCGGTCTTCCTCTTTGGAATTTGTAGTGTGTCAAGAATGCTTGGTTTGGGTGTAGATTTGTCTGATATTATTAGCCAGTCAGCGAAGTTCTATCGTCTTCATGGTAAACTGATCGACATTGGCTGATACACATGTGTTACATAATACATTGTGGAAATGAAATGCCGTAAAACAAGTAATTAATCCGTGGATTCCGAATACAGATGTCGAAATGCTTCGATTGACAGGTACTGACACTGCAACATAGCTGAGTATAATCAAGAAGCTGTAGACTCGAACAAAGATGGATCCCATATATGAAGCTGACCCCATAGCACAAAATATTGACAAAAACTGCTGGTGCAATAGTGAAACCAGAAGAGAAACCATCCAAGTTATTACGACACATTATAATATACGGTGCTTATATTTGTAACTTTGATGCAGATCGTATCTGTATAAGAGCTTTTAAATGATGCTGGTAAGACACCACGACAGTCCTGTCGTCATCTTCCTATCACTGAACAGTATTATCTTTTCTTAAGGATTTTCGTTAATAGAGTATATTGTATAATGCAAAGACCTTGAATTACACGATGTTCGTACGGCTCCAATCCCTGGGTTCAGCGAAATTAGAAATTAGAAGTGAAATTTAGAGCCAGAGATCTTGAACACTGTGATAATACTTCGCGATGAGTGTGCGATGTTGTTTCCTTCGAATACATGCAGTGATGCTTGATATATAACCTTCACGGTACTTCCTACCTATGGATTCTCTGAGCAAGAATGGACACATTTGGAAATGA